>PDHQ01000301.1:0-40743 GCA_003339415.1 Ophiocordyceps camponoti-saundersi (nom. inval.)
TTTTTATTACTCTTTTTATTACTCTTTTTATTACTCTTTTTATTACTCTTTTTATTACTCTTTTTATTACTCTTTTTATTACTCTTTTTATTACTCTTTTTATTACTCTCCTTATTACTCTTTTTATTACTCTTTATTTTACTCTTTATTTTACTCTTTATCTTACTCTTTATCTTACTCTTTATTTTATATTTTTTATTAATTCTTATATTACTTTTATATTACTATTATATAATTATATTATTATTTTATTATATTCCTATATTATTATAATATAAAATAAGATATTATAATATATAATATATAATAATATTAATATATATTATATAATTATATTATTATATTAATATAATATAATTTTATCTTTTTTTTTAATTTTATTTTATTATTAATAAATAGATTTTTATATAAAAACCTCTTTATATAACTTACCTTTTTCCCTTTTTTATTTAAAATATTAAATAATTATATTTTTTAAAAAAAATTATAAAAATCACGAACTCGTGATTTAAATCATCTCTAAAAAAATCACTTATAAGTGATTTTTTCACGCTAGTGATTTAAATTATAAAAAATCACTTACTAAGCAAAAAGCCGTGATTTAAATCACGAAAAATCACATCACTTATAAGTGATTTTTTAACTCCGTGATTTTTTTCTAACCCTGACTAAGATTACTAAAAAAATAAAGCTAAAAAAGAAAATTTAAAATAATAAAAGTAAAAGTTATAAAACTAATATTAGAATAATATACTAATAAATTATAAAAATTAAGAATATTAAATTTATAAAAAACTCTAATAAAGAAAACGCGATAATAGTTAATATAAAATAATAAATAAAGGTAAAAAAGTATTATTTTTATATTAACCTTAATAAGTAAACTAAGAAGCGGTTTCTAAATTAGCTTTTCTTATTAGAAGAAGATAGCGGCTATTTAGTAATAATTAACGCGGCGTTAAAATAATATATATTAGATATAATTACTATAAAAAGTTAAGAGAGAGCAGAGATTACGGCTATAAAATACTATATAGAGAAAATATAACTTATCTTAGCGCTTAGTAAGTAAGATTAGCTAAGGTTATCTAAGAGTTAATACTAACTTAATATAGTATTTATAAAAGCTAAGAAATCGCTACCTAAAACTTAATATAAAAATCGCGGTAAGGGTAAATCTAATAAGCTATAAAATAAAGAAATAAGAGGCTATATTTTAGAAAGTAACTTATTATATAAAATAATTATAGAAATAATAATATTTTATAATAAAGATACCTCCGCTATTATATATATAATAATATATAGCTATATTAGGTAAAAAGTAATATAAGAGTAAGTTATAATAATCTCTAAAGATTAGAGTATATTACGTAAAATATATAGTATAATTACTAAGAAGTTTATCTAATATAGGGATAATAATTAGATCCTTAGTCTAGGAAATATTTTAATATAAAAAACTTAAGGCTAAGTATTATTAGAAATTATTAAAAGTACTAATAAAAACTTATTAATAACTTACTTAGTAGCTATTATAAAAAAGATTAATATAGCTTAAAAAGAAAAGGTAATATAAGAAATATATAACTTAATATTAAACTATATAAGTATAATCGTAAAAAAAGGTAAAATATACCTATTTAATAAAAACGTAACTATAGCGTAAGGAGTTTTTAAAGCTATTATAGAGAAGTTTAGTAAATATTATATTAAGTAAGTAATTAAGGCAGAAAAGTCGCTAGAGGCGGCGAAGCTTATTAGAGGCGTAGCTTAAGCGAGGGGGAATTAGAGCTAAGTTAATAAAGATATAGCGGAGGTTACGGAAAAATTTATTAAAATTAAAAGAGAAGAGGATAATACCGATAATAATAAAGCTAACTAAGAGCTAGAAATTAGATATAAAAAATAAATAAAGTTATCTAATAATAAAAAAAAGAACGCTAATAAGGGAGAGGTTTATAATAAAGATAATAATAATAATAAATCTAATAATAAAAATACGCCTAAGTAGAAAATAACTTATACTTATAGCTAAAGTAAGGCGGGGGCAAAAAGAGAGGGATATACGAAAAAGTTTAAAAAAATATCTTATTTAAAATAAGAGAAAATTATCTAATATAATCTTAACTAATATATTAGGTATTTCTAATCTTACTTAAAGGAATATATATCTTATATTATTAAGAATAAGATATTTAATATTAAGTATTAGCGTTTTAAGATTAAAGCTTTTTAGTATAATTTTTATTAATATAAAAAGGTAACTTATATACTTATTCCTATTAGTATATTAGGAAATCGGTTTAATTATATAATAGTAGCGGGGAAGCTACGGTATATTTTAAACGCGATATATTATAAAGCTAGTTATATAACTAAGAAGAATAAGTTAGCTTTATCTAAGTAAGGGAGACTTAATATAGCTTAGATCGCCTAATACTTAGTAGAGTTATTTATAGCGGTATTAACCGCTTATATCTAAAAATATAAGCTTATAAGAATAAATAAGGTATTTATTAAAGCTAAAAGGTAATATTAAGGTTTAATATAATAGCGATAAGCGCTACTAACTACTAACTATTATATTTTTAAAATAATTACCTTAAGTAGAGGCCTAAAACCGCTAAAGTCTTTTCTTAATAAAAAGGGGTATTTTTAGCTTATAAGAAAAGGAGAACTTATAATAATATATTAAAAATCGTTATTATTACTCTATCTTCTCTTAAGGGATAAAGGATATATTAAGTAAAAGGTAGCGCTAGCTTATACGCGTAAGCGGATAAAAAGAGTCTTATATAGCCTTATAGATAAGGAGTTTAAGCTATAGAAAATATTAATTTATAAATATTTCGATATATACGCTTTATATAGCGAGATTAACGCTTATAAGGATATTACGGTTAAGAAAATAAAGCGCGCTACGAAGGCGGAGAAGGCGGCTTAGGAGGAGATAGCGTAAGTACTTTAAATTAAGAAAAAGCTACCGATAAGTTAAGAGTTAAGGATAAAATATACTTATAATAAAGATAAAAAGGATAAGGATATTCGATAAGTTTATTAGTCTAAATAGAATAAGAAAGCGCGATAAGAGTAAGTATAAAAGTAAATAAAGTAATAAGTATATAAATAAGTAAGTAAGGTAAGTATATAAATTTAAAAAAATTATACTTTCTTATATTTCTTTATTACCTTTTAAAATTTATTAATAAGTTATAATATATTTACTATATTATTAAAGTTAACTAATTAATTATACTTTAATAGCTATCTTTTCTATTTAACTAAAAAGTAAACTTTATTATTTAGTATTTTTTAGCTTTTAACTTTTTAGATTTCCTATTCCTTATTATCCTCCTCTAAGTTTAATATAAGGAGAGAGGCGGATAAGTTTTAAAGATTTTAAAAATACTAAAATTTAAAAAAAGAGATATAAAAAATATCGTAAAGATAAGCGTATTTCGTAAGTAATACGAGGCGGTATACTTAGAAGCTAGTTTTTTAGAGAATATAAAATAATCTTATATAATAAGGTAGGAGTTTCTTTTTCTCGCTTTTAAATTTAATATTCTTAGTTAAGAGGCCTACTAGATTACCTATTTTAAGTATTAAAGGTATATAGTTTTTATTATAATATTTCGCTTATTTTTTAATAGCGCGTTTTTAATAATTTACTAGGTATTAGCGTAAATCTACTATTTTATTAATCCTAACTTTAGCTTTAAGGGTTATTTTAAAAGGGGTATTTATAAAAATATAAAATTCTAAGCGGTAACTATAAAATACCTTATTAGGTAAGATTCCTATTATAGAGTACTTTATATTATTTATTATAAATTAAGTAACTAGTAATAGTTAAGGCTATAATATATATTTATTATTAGTAAAATAATAAAAGTAATATTATATTACTTAGTTTATCTATTCCGTTTACCTATTAACTTAGGGGTAAAATATAGTTAATAACTATTTTTTAATTTTAAATAATAAATAAAGGTTTAATTAGAAATAACTAATAAATAAGCTGCCCCTATTAGATACGATATTTTATAAAGGATTATAGCGAAATTCTACCTCCTAGTAAAAAAGCTTAGCTAGGTCCCCTACCTTAATCGTATTTAAAATAAGAAGTAAGAGCGAAAACTTCGTAAATTAATTAATAATTACTAAGATACTATTAACTTATTTATCTAGCTATATAGACTCTAGTAAACTAATAGTAAAGTCTAGAGATAGTTTAGCTTATAATTATAATAGAATCGGTAACGAATCTAATTTACTATATAAGCGATATTTTTAGGGAGCGACCCCTTAGCAGATTTAGTAAGACTTAACGTAAGATTTAATATCTTTATATATTACCTCCTAGTAGAATTTCCTAATAAAGAGGTCCTAGGTGCGTTCTATACTAAAATAACCTGCTAATAAGTTATTATAATATAATAATAATAGTTTTTACTTTAAAGCCGCCTTTTACGGTACTATAATATAGTCCTTTTAATAAATAAAACTATTAGAGTTAACTATCTATAAACCTTACTTTCCTTATTAAGTTTTATTAATCTTAGTAGCTTTTTAGTATTATAGCTAGAGATCTTCGCCTTAACTTCGCTATAATAAAAAAAAAAAGGAGTAGATATATCGGGCTCTAAAAGCTATTCTTATACTATTACCTTCTTTAAAGTCTAGCCCTTAAGGCGTTATATTAAGCTTAAGGTTATTAAAACTTAATATAAAAAATATATAGCTATTTTAAGGTAAGGGTTCTAGTAGTTAGTTTAGTCTAATATTATAATATACTTAATATATAATATATTATTAACTATTTTCTTATATAAGGTATCTAACTTTTTAGTTATTAAGCTTATTTTAAGAGTATATTATAGTTTTCTCGAAAAGCTATTAGTAGGGTTATTATAGCCTAGCTTATAAAGAATATAAAAATCGAAAAGTAATAAGTAAGTTACTTAATATTATTAATAGTAATTTAAATCCGATTATTATATAATAGATCGTAAGTTTAAGTAATTTAAAATTACCTTAACTAAGAATATTAATCTTTTTACGTAATAGCGCTAATACTTAAAAAATTTAATAATAGCGAAGAATTCTTTTTTAGCTATTATATAATAGATTTTAAAGCCGTTAAACTTTTATAATTAGTAGGTAATAATAAGGTATTATCTTTAATTATCGTATTATAAAAAGATATTAGCTATAGTAAAGTCCGATATATCGGTCTTAATATATATTTACCTCTTAAGATTAAAATATATAAGTAATAAGGCTTTAGAGAAAACGTTCTTAAGTTTTAGAAAAGCTAACTATTAGAGTAAGTTAAGTTTATATTAACTAGGTTTCTTACTATTTTCGCTTCTTTTAAATATATTAGTTAAAGAGGCGACGATATTAAAATATTAAGGAATAAAATATTAATAATAGTTATAGAAACCTAAAAAGACCTAAAAGTTATAGAAAAAGCGTAGCTTCTCTTAGTTTATAACCGCTTAAATCTTTTTAAAGTTTATTAAGATATTATATATATTTATAATATATCCGAGAAACTTAACCGCTTTTTTATAGAAGATATATTTAGTAATATTTATATATAAGTTAGCTTCTTAAAGTTTCGCTAAAATCTTATAAAAATATTAAGTATAATCTTTTATTATTTTAAAGTAAATTAAAATATTATCTAAATAGATAATATAAATAGTATTTACTAAAATTTTAAATATTTAATTAATATAATATTAGAAAATTACTAAAGTATTTATAAAACCGAATAAAATAACTAGATACTTAAAATAGCTATATTATAAGCGGAAAGCTATTTTCTATTTATCGCTTTTCTTAATATAAATATAATAATAAGTATATTAAAAATTAATTTTAAAGAAAATTATCGCGCCTTAAACTTAGTTTATAATCTTTAAAATAAAGGGGAGTAATTATATATAACTTTTATATATTTTACGAATCCCGCGCTTATAGCGACGCGGATATAAATTACTTATTCTTATATTATAAGCGGACTCCGCTCCTTTTATTACCTTATAATAATAGCCTTAAGCTATACTTAAAGCGACTCCGGGGGGGAGGGTAACGCTATATAAGTTAATCGTAATTACGAAAATTTTTTACTTAGAATATAGCTTTACTCCGAATTATAATAAACTTAAACCTAAAAGTTTACCGTACTTTTTACCTTATTAGAAGCTAAGGCGAGTATTAGTAAGATTATTTTAAGGGACGCCTTAGTTTTTATATAGGTAATTATCGAATAAGTAGCGGAGTCTAAGAGGGTCCGGGGAGGCGCCCCCCTTACTTTAACTTTATTAATTAATAATATTTCTTTAGCTATTACGGCCGTAATTTCCTCTCTTTTTTATAGCTTTAAAGGAAGCGGAACTTCTCCGATATAAGCTATAATTATAGCTAAAGCGCTAAAGAAAACTATTAAAAAATAAGTTCCTAAGTAATATAAGCGTTAGCTTATAATTCGCTTTAATTTTATCGCTATTTTACTCTAAGTTTAAAGCCTTAAGGTAACTATAATAAATATTAATTATAAACTCCGTAAGTAAAGCTAAGCTTTTATAGTAAAGAAATTACTTAGCGGTAATATTACGGTAATATTTTAAAATATTATCTATAAGCTTTAGTCCGATTTAGGGTAGCTTTATACTACTTTTAGAGAAAAGGTATACTTAATTAGTAAAAGTTATATTCTTATTATAAAAAAGGTATTAGCGTAGGCTTTATAGTAAGGCGGTAAGGAAGCCTTTTAAAAAAAGATTAAGTTATCGAATAAAATTTTAATAATATAATTATATATAAAAAAATATTATTTAAGAATTTAGTAGAGTTTCCTTATAATTATTATTAATAGCGTAATAAATATAAACTAAATTTATAATAAAGGTATAATAATATAAGCGGAGATTTTTAATATAAAACCTTATAAGCTAAAAGTTTAACCTTAGTAATATTTTAAATATTACTAGCTTAGATATATTATTAAATATTATATAATAAAGCTATAATATAGCTAGTACTCCGCCTCTTTATATATAAAAAGTAAATTAGCTTACCTTATAGCGTATAGAAAAAAACTATATTATTACCCTTTTTATTAGGGGACTTACCTTAGGTAAAGTTAACTTTACCTTAAGATAAGAGTAACGTAGGACTAGGCGAAAAATACTTATATTTCCTAACCTTAAAAATTTATAGATTAGAATTTCGTATATATTACCCTTTCTCCCCCTCTAGCGCTAACTAGAGTCTAGTAATAGCTAGAGCGGAAATACTAGAAAGCGAATATAATAGCTCCGCCTCCGACCCCCTTTCTAAACTTATTCGTAGCTCCGCCGCGATAATTAGGCCGCCTTTTAAGACTAGCTATTATAAGGTTTATTATAAGCTAGTAAAACCTTTATATATTTCTTAATCGCGTTAATAAAGCTTTAATTAAACGGATTATTTAGGACGCTATAATTAAGCGTAAAGATTTAATTTATAGTAACGATAACGCTTAGGAAAATAAGTAGCTATATAGACTCCGTACTAGACCCGGACTACGCGTACTCTTACTATTATAGACTCCGCTCCGGAGAATATATTAGCTTCCTAATTACTTATTATTACTAAACTTATCTAAGGTATAGAGTACCGGGTACGGACCTAGTCTAGCCCTAAGCTAAGGTAACGCTTAAGGGGAGGGTTTTACTCTAAGTTCTCCGGTTTTTTCTATTTCTAAAATATATATAGGATAGTTCTAAGCTATATTAAGTATATTAGCGTATAAATATTATTATTATTAAAATAAAGGGGAGAGGGTAACGATTTTTAATTATTACTTTATTAAGACCTTAGTAACTTACGTAAAATTATAATTCCTTATCTTTTTTTAGAATAAAAAAATAGGAGCGCTACTAAGGCTTTAGGATTCTTAGATTTAACTTTTTCTAAGGGCGTTATTAAGGTATTCCCGAAAAACCTTAAGTTTAGTTTAAAAAAGAGAGTAAATAAGACCTTAAGGAGGTGCAGCGTTATTAACTAAGTTAATAGCGTAGATAGCGTTCTTTTTATTTAGAAAAATTAATACTTTTAATTTAGAAAATATATTTTTAAATCTAGCGAGAGTTAGTAGTAATTTGACCTCTATTATTAGAGGTAGCTCCGAGTTTTCTTCGTCCGTAAAAAAGGGAGGTATTAGGTTTAATATAACTTAGAAAATATAAAGGTATTATTTTACTTTCTATATAAATTCTTCTACGCTAAGGAGGTAAGCTTATAATAATTAGGATAACTTATATTATTATTTATAAATATTTAAAAATAGGTAAATTTATTCGGTTACTAAAGTAAATATCCTTAAAATAATAAAGTTATTATTTACTATTATATTAAGAATACTAAAGTAATAATAGACTAAGGTCTTTTTAGTATTATTTATATTATAAAATATAACTAATATTTTCTAAAGTTTATTAACTAATATATATCCGCTAATTCCTCTTACTAGGAGTAAAAGATTATTATTTAAAAGTAATAATAAATACTATTTTACGAAAAAAAGGTTAATAAAATCGATTTCGCTATAAGTATTAAATTTAACGAAGACTAAAAGGGGGGTAAGTCTTACTTAAAAAGTGCTAGAAATCTTAAAAGTTTCTACTATTAAGGATATTAGTAGAAGAACTTTTATATTAATATTTTCGAGTTTTTTAAAAACTTCTTAGATAAACCGGCCTAAGTTTATTTAGCTTTCGCAGCCTTTACTTTCTCCGGGTACTTTAACTAGTAATTAGATTCCTTATAGCCCTTTTTCTTATAATAAGAATAGGTTTAAATATCTTATTTCTAGTTAGATAAGTTTATTTTATTCTTAATCTCTTTAGAATAAGGATTACTATATATATTATAAAGTTTAGATAATCTATTATAATAATAATAGCTTATATTAAAATTAGTTTATTAATATTTTATTAAATTATTATAATAATATTAGTATAATCTGCTTAAACTAGAATCTTAGATTTATTATATTAGTAAAACTATTTCTTAATAGTTAAGGGTATCCGGCTAATATTATTCTAAAATCTTAGCATATAGCTAAGGAAGTAATTAGGAGAAATAGTTAAGAGTAAGTTCCTTAGAAAGATAAGCGTTAAAATATTTTTCTAAGCTTTCTAAGTAAATATAAAAATTATAAGGTATTTAGTTATCTTATTACTTAATATCTTAAAAAGTAATTACTATTATTATTATTTAGTTTTTAAAATTTTTAAAAAAGTTATATAATTACTTTTTAAATATAAGCTAGTTATTTATAAGTTAAGTTTATTTCTTAGTAAATAAGCTATATTTATAAGATTTCTAATATATACGAAGATTTAGGTATATATTATCTAAGGCTTTAAAAATCTTATTTTTATCTTTACGGTATTTTTTAAAAGTTATAAGGAAAGAATCTTTAAGGTCCTTAAGCTAATCTTAGTATTTCTAAGTTATAAGTTATTTTTTTAGTTTAATAATATTTAAAAGTTTAATATCTTTATCTTAGCTAAAGTCTAATATTAAAAAATAGCGCTTATATTAGGAACTCGTAGCTAAGTTAGCGGGGTTTCCTTTAAAAATTAAAATATCCTAAAAATTATTAATTTCTTATTTTTAGAGGAAGTTAGTAATAAAATTCTAAAATATCTCTTCCTAAGAAATAAGATTATATTAAGTAGCTTTTAAAGTTTTAGTAAGGGGGGCTATATTAGTTTAAGCTAGATAGTCTAAAAGGGGAGTAAAGGAGATATCTAAGGAATAGTCCTCCGCTTATAGAGGTTAGTTCTAAAAGCGAGTTATATAAAGTATAATAAAGCGTATAGGAGTTAGTATTAAGTTAAAAAAGGTAAGTTTAAACTAAAAATAAGTATTTTTTAAAGAAGAATTAAAGTTATAAGGGAAGCTTATATAAGGTATATTAAGGAAAAAAGATAGCGATAATTAGGTTAGAAGAGAGGAAGAAAAGTATATAAGTATAGATTATAAAGGTTTATTTTAAGAGTTATATTAAGAATAAAGCTAATTTTTACTAAATTATAATATTAGAAACTATTATAAACTATATATAAAGGGATTATAACTTAGGGGTAAACTCCTTATAATATAAACTATAACTCCTAGGGTCTTATCTAAGACCTTAGCGTAGTTTAAGGACTTGCCTTTTATATTTAACTATTTTATTATAACCGGAAGTATATTATATATCTTCTAACTAGTTTTAGTATTATATTATAATAGCTTTATAATACTTATATAACCTTATAGTTATTCTTTATATATAGTTATCTTATAACTTTATTATAATTATTATATTTTTATTATAAATCTAGTTTATATTTATTATATTATTAATAATAACTATTAAGAAGCTTTGCTAAGTTTTAGAATAGTATCTTTTTATATATAATTATATTATTAAGACTTTATTTAATAACTTAATCTTTTTATAAAAGGCTTCCTTACCGCCTTACTATAAGGCCCGCGCTAGCACCTTTTTTATAATAAGAGTATAACTTTTACTAATTAGGTATATTTTTTCTCTAAAAGTAATATAAAGCTACTTTAAATTAAACCGGAGCTTATAAATAGTATCTTAGAATATAATTATAATATTACTACTAAGTAGTTTCCTTATTATAAAAGCTTAGCTTTACTTATAAAGTTTATAGTTAATATTTATTATAATTACCTTAAGGCCTTAAACTTAAAGTAGAGTAGCTATAAAGTTAGAACGAATTATAAGCTATTACTTATATTACTTAGGAACTTACTTTTTAATAATCTTTTCTAGCGCTCTAATTATAATTATAGCTTATATTAAAAAAGTTCCGCTCCCCTTAAAGCTATAGAAAAAAGAGGAAATTATAACTATAATAGCTAAAAAGATATTATTAACTAATAAAGTTAAAATAAGAGGTGCACCTCCTTAAACCCTTTTAGACTTTACTATTTATTTAATAATTACTTATATAAAAATAAAAATATTTTTCCGAAATAATCTTACTAATATTTACCTTAGTTTCTTATAAAGTAATAAGTATTATAAACTTTTAGGTCCGAGATTACTATAATTCGGAGTAAAGCTATATTTTAAGTAAAAAATTTTTACGGTTATAATTAACTTATAAAGCGTCGCCCTCCCTTTTAGAGTCGCTTTAGGCGCGGCTAGCTATTATTATAAGGTAATAAAGAGAGCGGAGTCTGCTTATAATATAAGAATAAAAAGTTTATATCCGCGTTATTATAAGCGCAGAGTTTATAAAATATATAAAAGTTATTAAATAATATAGTAAATATAAATTAGATTTATAATAAAAGCTTAGTAATATAAGTAAAGATTTTTAATATTAAATTATATACGCTAAAACTCTAACTTTAATAATATTTTAAATATTACTAACTTAAATATATTATTAAATATTATATAATAAAGCTATAATATAATAAGTATTTTACCGCTTTCTATATAAAAGGTAAATCCGCTTACTTTATAGCTTATAAGAAAAGACTATATTATTACTTTTTTTATTAAAAATTCTACCTTAAGTAAAGTTAACTTTATTTTAAAATAAGAGCGGTATAAAACTAAGTAAAAGACGCGTATATTACTTAACTTTAGAGGTTTATAAATTAAAGTTTTATATATACCGCCCCTCCTCCCCCTTTAGCGCTAATTAGAAATTAGTAATAGCTAAAGCGGAAATATTAAAAAGTAAATATAATAATACCCCCTCCTTTAACTCCGACTTTATACTTATCCGCAGCTCCGCTATAATAATTTAGCTATCTTTTAAGATTAGCTATTATAAAGTCTATTATAAGATAATAGAACCTTTATATATACTTAAGCTACGCTAATAAGGCTTTAATAAATTAAATTATTAAAGCTATTTTAATTAAATATAAGGATTTAGTTTATAATAATAATAATAGCTAAGAGGATAAGTAAGCTATATAAACTTTATATTAGACTTAGTTTACGTATATTTTTACTATTACGGAGTCCGCTTTAAAGGAAATATTAGCTTCTAAATTACTAGTTAATACCTAACTTATTAAATATATAAAGTACTAGGTATAAACGGGGTTTTACTTAAAGCTAAGGTAATATTTAAGGGGAGGGTTTTATTTTAAGTCTTTTAGTTTTTCCCCCTTTTAGAATATATATAAGATATATCTAAGCTATATAAAGTATACTAGTATATAAATTATTATTATATTAGTAATATAATAGCTTCTTAGTAAGGATATTATTAATAATATTTTATTTAAAATATAAGAGGCGAGTAGCTTTAGTTAAGTAAATCCTTATTATTTTCGAAAAGGGAGCGGTTTATAATTAAAGGACTTACTTAATTATAGTAAAAAGAGTATATATAAAGGCTGCTTATAGCGACTAAGATATACTTATATAATAAATTAAAAAAATTAATAAAGTTAAAATTACCTAAGTTTAAGCTTTTTAGCTTTATAATAAGGGAGCTACGCGTATATATTTAATATTAAAAGTTACTAATATAATAAATACTAATAAACTTATATAAAATAAACTTATAATAAATATAGAAATCTCTTAGGTTAAGGTTTATAATAACGTAATATAGCTTTAATAATACTACTAATATTATTAATTTAAATATATAGTAAAATACTATCGCAAATAATTACGCTATAGCTTTTACGCAGCTATAATATACTTAGAAAAGGAGGCTATATACTTAGCCTTAGCTAAAAATATTAAGGCACGCACGCTGTTATAGATCGGGTAATAATATTACTAATACTAAGTCTAACTCTAGTGGCCCCTTTATACTAATTTAGTGTAGCTAATATACTAACCTAACCGGGCTCAAGCCCTGAGTAGGGCATAGCTTAGACTATAGGGTATATTATATAATACCGCCCCTAAGGCTAGGCAGGCTAAAGAATAACTATCGTAATATTATTTCTTAGTATTTAGGCTACTAGAGCCGCCCCTATTCCTTAGCATAGCTAAATTTAGCTAGCGTACAAACTGCTAATACTTATTCGCTTATAGACCCTTTATAAAGCTATCTATAATTATATCTTCCGTGCCGATCTACTATAAATTAAAAAAGCTTATCTAATACCTTTAAATAATTTATTTATATTATAAATTAATATACCTAATACGTGCCTTATTAAGCGGGTTAATTATAGCTAACCTCGCGTTCTAGCTATTAGTAAATATTACGAGAGGCCTCTTTTATTTATAGCTAGCGTTTTAAATAACGTTAGAGAGCTAGATTATTATAAGCTTAGCGGGCGTAAAGGCTATAAATTCGGCCTCTATATTACTTATAGTAATAAGAGTTTAATACTTTAAGCGCTACGCGATAAGGCTACTAGCGAGGAAGATAACGAACCCGGCCGTTAAGGCGCGGGTTACTTAATCGTCCGCGAACGATATATCGGAATATACGCGAAGCTAAAAATCCTTATTATATGCCGCTCCTCTAAGTATAATACTAAGAAACGGCGTACTACGTAGATAGCGGAAAAGGTACTTTATCGTAGCTAGATAAGCGTAAGTTAGATAGGAATTTACTTTTAATAGCTTCTTAACGCTATACGTAATATTAGGCCTTATACTTAGGGCTAGCTAATTTAAGCTGCTTATTTATTTCTACTATATTATAGCCTTTATTATAATCTTAGCCTCTTTCTAATCGTAAGGAATTATATATTTTATTAGCTACGGCGTCTTCGTAAGCTTTAAATTATCGGTATCGAATAGCTTAAGAATCTTACGAGCGAAGGAGGTTTAATATACTCGAATAGTTTAGGCCTAACGGTTATAATCGAACTCTAAGCTAAGGAATTCTTAAGGTTTATTAAGGTATTTAATTTTATATAATTCGTCGAGAATTACGGCCTTATTATTAATCTATATTTATATCGGTGCGGTAAGGAGGATATCGTTTATATAAAGAATAAGGAGGCTACTATCGGCGTAGCGATAGAAATATAACTTAGAGTCGAGTTATTTAAATCCGTAACTAGCTAGATTTTTAGCTATACGCTTAAACTACTAGCGCGGCGAGGCTTAATAGCTATAAAAGGCCCTTTTTAGTTAGTAAACGTAGCCCGACTTATCCTTAAAGCTATAAGGTTATTCGACGAAGATATCTTTATCTAATTTAGTATTAATAAAAGTATTTACGATATTAAACTTTGCCTATTTAAGGTTTTATATTATAATAAGGGTAAGGAAGATCCGTACGGACGACTAATATATTATAGTAGTATATAGGTCCTTAATAAGTTAATCTATAAGATTACGATCTCCGCGAATAACCTAGCGGGCCTTCGCTATCGAATTTACGCTTTTAATCGGCTTCTCTATAAATACTTAACGCCCTAGAAGGGTTTTAGTATTATAAGGCTTAGGAATAAGCTCCTAAGCGCCCTTCTAATATAGCTTATCGAGTTTTTTCTTTATCGCGGGTACCTAATATTTATCGAATTCGGGTAGCTTCTTTATAGTACGATAATTACTTAAGGTAAAACTTATAAAGGTTTCCGTAGCTAAAGCTAAGAGAATTATTATAAGCGCTTAATTAATATATTTATCTTTATCGGCGAAGGAAATATATAGCGAAGAGGGTTTAAGAACGCTAGCTAAATTAGCTTATATAAGCCTCTTCGAATATCTTATTAGCTTAGTGCTATAAATCTCCTCCGTTAAATAACGCTTACGGCGTTATTATATTAATTTTATTAAGGTAGAAGATAAGGTTAACGCCTTACGCTCGCGTAAATATTAAGAAAGTCGTTTTTTAGGTATTAAGTTAGTTAGCTAAAAGTTCTATAAGTTACTAGCTAATTCGTTAGGATTATTATAATTATTAGTATCGTAAACCTAGCCGCTAGGAAGATTTAAGGTTATAGGCGCTATCGGCAGTAGTTATACCTCTTTATTAATTTCCTTAATTAATCGAAGAAGCGTATTCCCTTCGAAAAACGGGCGCGGTGCCTCTCTGCCTTAATAAGGCGTGGGATTCGGTAAGAGAAGGTGCGAAGAGTTTCCTTCGAGCGTTTTAAAACGCTTTTTTAATAACCTTATAAATTCCTCTTAAACGTTCGAATTCGATATATCTAATAATCTAGCTATAGTAGTTAGATATTTCCTTAATTATTTTTTAATATTTAATATATTAAAGGACTATAAAATGTTAATACCGCTAGTTTAGCTATAGGAAGTTTTCTCTTTCTCCTTATAAGGAAGAATAATAAGTTTAAATTCGATAATTTTACCTTTTTCTTCTAAATAAGCCTTAAATTCGATTAATAGGTCCTTTTTAATAGTAGGAGCCCTAGCACGATTAATAAAGCGTATATCTTATACTCGAATAACGATTCCTTAATTAGGAAGCTATATCTTAAAGATATAGCTATATAGGCCCTTAATACTAACGAGATTACCCTTCTAAGCTTAAGGAGCTATTTTCTCTAACCTTATAATCTTCTCTTTTAGCTTTATTATATATACTATATAGCCCTAAGCGTGCAGGTAGCTAATATTATATTTATAGGGCAGATTAAGCGTTTTTATAACCTTCTCGAGAGGGCTCTCTTTACCTTTTATAGGTAGCAAATTCGTAATATACGCTACTATCGATATATAATACGGCTAGAGGGTTACGGGAAGCTATATATATAGATAAATAGCTCTTACTATCGTTAAAAGCGTTCTGCCGGCTCTCTTTATAAAACCGTTTTATTAAGGGTTATATAAGGTTAAATAACGTAGAACGAATTTATCCTAAAAAGCCTAGGCCTTAATTACCTTACTCTTAAACTCCTATATATTATTAAAAGCTATCGTAGCTATAGGAATTCCTCTAGAAGAGGTATTAACCTATCTTTTCTATTTACGAAGAAGCTTAAAAGCCTAACCCTTAAAGTTAGCAGCTATTATTTAGTAGAATCTCGTAAAGGCGTTAATTCTATATAAAGAATAGCGGGCGCCGCCTATTCCTAGTAAATTATATTCGATAATATCCTAAAAAATAATATTAAGGAACCTTATAAGCTTTACTAGCGAATCCTTACTAATTATAGTATTAGCTTTAGCAAATTAATAGGCCTTATATAAGAAGCTTTTAATAGTATTTTTATTAATTAGAATTCCTACCTTCTAATAAGCTAAGGTTACTTTCTCTTTGCCGGTATATATAAGGCGCTTATATATAATAGTAAAATTAGCCTTTAAGCCCTTCCTAAGCGATTTATATAGTAAAGTAGCGAATACCTTAATTATAGTTTAATCGCCGCTTATAGCGATAGTACGAATAACTCGAAGTTAATCGTTAAGATAGTAAATACGCTCTTTAGTGCCTCTTTTAATAAGGAAATTTATTTTAAGGTTAGCGATAACGCCTTTTTCCTTTAAAACGCTCGTGCTTATTAAATTCGCTTAAATATTAAGGTAATAAAAGGCCTATAATAGAATTATCGAATTATTATTAAGTAGGTTTATCTTAACCCTGCCCTCTCCCTAAAGCTATAGATCTCCGCTATTAGTAGCGCAGAAAGGGTTAATTACGGTATTCTTATAGATCTCGATAAACTATTTTAAGTTATTAAATATATAGCCTCTAGCTCTAAAATCGTATATAATATTATCTTAAGTAACGCTAGGGCTAGTAGCTATAAGTTTATATATCTATTTAGCTTTCGTAATAGCTTCTAATATTACGATTTATTTCTATTAATACTAATCTCTTAGGGGTAAGCGTAGCTTTAGATATAACTTCTAGTAATTTTCTTCCTTATAAGGCTTACTACCCTTAGGAATAAAGTATCTATAATTAAGATATTATCTTTTCTAGCTTTCTTAAGCGGGAGAAAAGGCTCTGCTACTATAATTTCCGCGGCCACGGCCTTTGCCGCGGCCTCGACCTCTTCCTCGGCCGTTATCTCGCTTTTCTTCCTATTTTTTCGTATTCTAATTTACGGAAAAAGTATCTTTCTTCTTATTATCGACAAGCTTAGCGTAATTCTAGAAGAAACTTAGGACTTCGTCCTTCGTTAGGGGCTTTTATTTAGCTAGCTTATATATCTAATCTTCGTATTAGGAAAATATAACGGTTTTAATAGCGTTAATTATAGCGCCGATAAACTATTCCTTATAAAGTTCCTTTATTATAACGTAAAGTTAACTCTATAAGAGATTAAAGCGTTTTACGAAAATACTAAATATCGTAAAGTTCTCCGCCTTTATAATATATATTTCCTTTATAATTAATAAGAAAGTAACTCTCGGAGCTATATTATATTTCTTCTTAATAGCTATAAAAGTTTAATATACTAATTAATTCGAATTCTAGCCGCTATCGCGAATTCCGAGGATTATTATAAGCTTATAATAATATATAATAAGATAACGGTAATAGATTTCCTTATTCTACTATTTCTCTATAGCTATAATATTCGTATCTATAAGTTTACTACTATTAGGCTTATTAATATACTAAAATAAGCGAAATTACTTAATCGCTATTCTAATTAATATCTCCTAATACTACTAATTCTCTTAGCTTTTTAGCTTCTCTATATTTATTAGAATTGCTCCTATCTTTATATTCTTTAATAAGGTTATCGTAACTTTTTTTTATAGCCTAAATAAGCTCCTTATTACCTAAATAAGTAATATTTTCCTTAGTAAGGCTTATCTTAGCTTTTCTTAGCTAAAATAGTCTTCTATAAACCGGGTTAGGTATATTACCTACCTAAAATAATAATATCGGTAATATAGTAGCGTTTGCTATAGCTAAGCGGATCCTAAATAGGATCTTTTATAAGGAATATCGATTATTATCGTGAAAAACGCGCAATTTAGCGCGACGGGCGTATAACCTATTAAGGCACGCACGCTATTATAGATCGGGTAGTAATATTGCTAATACTAAGTCTAACTCTAGTAGCCCCTCTATACTAATTTAGTGTGGCTAATATACTAACCTAACCGGGCTTAAGCCCTGAGTGGGGCATAGCCTAGACTATAAGGTATGTTATATAATAAAAAATAAAACTAAAAGCTATATCTTTTATAAGGGATACTACGCCTTATAATCCTAAAACTATTTTACTTTAAAAGCGTATTAGGAATTAGTATATAATAACTACGCTTATTAATTATATAAGTTTTAAGATTACTTATAGCTAACTTAATCTTAATCTAATAATAGCTTTATTAAAGTTTAGTCTTAGAAGCGATCTTTCCCGCCCCTATTATAGTTATAAGCTATAATTTAATTTAATATAAATAAAAACTTTAGTCCGGTACTAAAAAGAGGCTACGGTAAAACTAATATTACTCTTAGTACTTAAAGAGAATAGGGAGCTAGTAAAGGATAAGGAGCCCCCTTATTTACCTTAATATAATCGTAAACTTTTACCCTATCTACTTTTAATAAAAATTAAAACCTTTTTTTAAAATATATAAAAGCGTAACTATCTTATATATATAACGCTTTATAGCTTAGTTAGCTATAATCTTATTTATATATAAAAATTATAATATAACTAATTCGGTTACTTATTATTTCTAAGTATTTTATTATATAAACTTATAGATTCTAATAGCTAAGTAATTTTTTATATTTATAAATAATTAAACTTTTCTTTTTAAACCCCCCTTACTGCCCTTAATATAGTATCTATTCTCTTCTATACCTTACCCTTATTATAAATTATATCTATTTACTTACTCTTATTAGTAATTAAGTTAAGTCTTCTTTTTTAAAAGGATATTATTTACTATTAAGGTCTAGCCCTTATATTATATTCGGGTTATAAACCTAAATATTAAACTTATAGATTAGCCTTACGATTAAACGATAAGGCTGCCGCTATCTGGCCTAGAAGCTTATAGCGGAAAGATTAAATAAAACGGAATAGAAAGGATAGTTAAACGGGAAGGCAAATAGGCTCTAAAGGAAAGAGCGGTATATATAGCTATTTAGCACGCTAAAGTATAGCTTCCTTAGAAGCTCTCTATATATAATTATTATTATATATAGCTTAGCAAATAAGTATCCTTTTAACTAATCCCTTAATAAAATTATATATCTTTTTCTTATAAATTTCTACCCTTATCTTTAATATTAATAGATTAATTAGATTAGATTAGATTAGAATAGCTAACTTATAAGACCGGATAAAAGGGCTTTAGTAATCCTAAGCTAGCCCTAGCGGGCACTAATAACTTTTATAGCGAGACTTATAAGTTTAGTAATTAGAATAATAAATATAAGTAATATAATATATAATAAAAGATAGGGAGGAACGCTATTAGTAGATATTAAAATATATAAAATAATATTTTAAAAAATAAGCTAACGCCTTTCTCGTAGATAAGGAAGCGGAGTAAAAGGCTATATTATAAGAAGCGTAATCTACTATCTAATAATAAGCCGTATCTTTCCTCGTAACGAAGGAAGCGGAATATATATAATAACTCGTAGCCGCGCGTGCGGACGCCTTTAAGGAAATATTATAAATAAACCCCGTTAAACTAACCTTCGCTAAAGCTACGCTTAACTAAGCTTAAATTAATATAGCCCTTATAAGGTAAAAAGAACCTTAGCTTAAGTAAGATAAGTTACTAAATTCTTTTTACTTTTTTATAAGTTAACTAATTTACTAATATAATATTAATAAGCTTTAAAATAAAGCTAGAAATATAGATTATATCTAAGTATAAATTCTAAACTATTTTCTTAAGGATAAAATATAAAAAATATTAGCTTTCTAATTGTTTAGTAGCCTTAGTAGAAAGAGGCGCTTAAAGGACTTTTTTAACTACCTTTATCGAACTTTTAATAATATTTAGGAATAAAAAAAAGCTTAAAATAAGCTCTAGACCTTAGTTTACCGTAATAGGTAAACGTTTAGTAACTTTATTCCTAAATTTAAGGAGGTTCTAATAACCGCTATTAAATCTACGAAATAGGATAATTTTATAAAATTAACTTAGCTACGCGGGGCCCTTTCCCTAATATTTCGAAACCTTCTAGTTACTATCGATATACCTTATAAATACTCCTTATTTATTAACTACTTATAAGGTCTTACTTAGTTTTTTAAGTAAACTCTACGCTTCCTTAAAATAGCTAAGAAATACTAACCTAACCTAAATAAATATATAGGAGGCGCTAGGGGTATTCTCGCGAACCTAAATATAGGAAAAAATATAAATAAAGATATCCTAATAAATACGATAGGAGATAAGAAGAAGAAGAAGTAAAAAGGGAAAGATAGTAGCTATAATAAAACTCCTACTTAGATATTATAAAATACCTTTTAAGCTAAGTAAGTAAAAAGATTAGTACTAAAATAATATAGAATATTAGGTCTTTATATTAGGTATAGAACGAATATATACCTTATATATAATTATTATTTCTAACCTTTATAAAGGCTATAATAAAAGGCTTTAGGAGAAACTTATATTAACTATATAGAAATCTTACTTTAAGTTAAGGAATATAACTCTAACGATAATTAGGGAAAAGAATAGCTTCGGAATATCGTAGCGTTTCGGAGGATAAGGTAATATAAATAAAAGAAAAGAAAAGTATTCTTTATTCTAAACTATAAGCTTTATTTACTAAAATCCCCGTAATTTTAAATAACTTAGAACTAATAAATATATTAGTTAATAAAAGCTATAAGAGCTATTTTATAATATACTTATAGCTAATATAAGATTTACGAATATTAACGGAAAGAATCCTAGCTTAATAAGTAAAAGGGGTAGTAATAAGTAAACTAAAAATATTAAATATCGCCTAGCTCTCGCTTAAAATAAATAGCTTTAGTTAATTAATTATAATATATATAATATTAAATCTTAATTTCCTAATTATCCTTAGTAAGCCTTAGCTATAATATATAAAATCTTACTTAATCCCTTATAAAGAATAAGTATAATATAGAGATTTATAATAATAAGTATAGGTTACTAATACTCGCTCTTAACTAATAAAGGAGATCTCGAATATTATATACCTTTATAGCTTAACTTTTATCTAAAAAGTAAGGAGAAGATAGAAGGAATTATACTAATAGAAAAAGGATCTTACGGAGTACTTAGAGATCCGAGCTATAAAAGTTAAAAATATAGAAAAGGTATTATAAGATAAGATTCCCTTAATAGATAACTAATTATAAGAATATATCCTAATAGAATTCTATAATATATTTCCCCTTTTCTATAAATAGGAGGCGGATAAGTTAAACTTATATAAAAAAGGTATAAATTACTATATACCGCTTAAGAAAAAAATAAATAATAGAGAACCTTAGATCCCGTTTAGCTCCTTTTATAGTATATTAAAGGAGAAATTACTTATCCTTAAGAAGATATTATAAGACCTCTTTTAGAAAGGCTTTATCTAACTTAAGAGCTCGCCCGTAAGTGCCCTAGTCCTCTTCGTAAAAAAACCCGGGGGAGGATTACGGTTTTATACGGATTTCCGCGTACTAAACGCGATTATAGTCCTAGATAAATATCTACTCCCTTTACTTAGTAATACCTTTTAGTTATTAGCTAAGTTTTAATAGCTTATAAAGCTAGATATTATATAAGCTTTTTATAAAGTATAAATTACTAAAGGAGAGGAATAGAAGATAGTATTTAGGACCTAGTATAGCTTTTTCGAATAAATAGTTACCTTATTTAAACTTATAAGAGCCCTTACTACTTTCTAAAAATATATTAATAGTATCTTCTAGCTATATCTTAATAAGTTTTATTTAGCCTATATAGATAATATAATTATTTACTTTAATAGTATTAAAAAGGACTATTTTCGTAAGGTACGCCTAGTTTTTTATAAACTTTAAGAATATAAGCTTTATCTAAACTTAAATAAGTATAAATTTATAGTTAAGAAAGTAAAATACTTAAGGTTTATAATATTAGCGGGAGTTAAGCTTTAAGTAAACTTAAAAAAGATTAAGATAATTATTAACTAAGCTACGCTAACTTCCTTTAAGGGCTTTCGCGGATTCCTAAGTTTTGCTAACTTTTATCGACTCTTTATTACGGATTTTACCGGGGTAATAAAACTATTAATAAACTTAATAAAGAAAAGGGTTAAGTTTATCTAAGGCTTAGATTAGGAATAAGCTTTTTAGAAAGTTAAGAATTTATTTATAAGGGCCCCTTTATTAGTAAAATAGAACTTTAAAAACTTTACGTTTTTAGAAATAGATATTAGCGCTTATACTATAGGAGGTTATCTTTATTAAAAATAAGATAGATAGAAATAACTAATAGCGTTCTTTTCTATAAAAATAAACGCGGCTAAATATAACTATCCTATATATAATAAAGAGATATTAACGATTATTAGATACTTAAAATAGTAATATGCTAAACTATATAGTTATAATAGCTTTAATATTATTACTAATTATAAGAACTTAGAATATCTTATAACTTACTAGCACCTTTCGGAATAATAAGCTTATTAGGCTAAGTACCTATTATAATTTAATTTTAAGATTTATTATTAACTTAGTAAATAAGCCGCGGTTTTAAACGCTCTTTCCTATAAGGATTAAGATAAACCCTTAACTACGGAGAAGGAGGACGCCCGCTTTATATAGATAATTCCCGAAAAAGCCTTATAATTTTACCTATAAGCGATAATAATCGATATTTCTAAGGACCTTACTAATATCCTAGAGGAGGAGGAAGGCGAAGATAGATAATAAGACGTAGGTATAGCTATAGAAAACGCTATAAATCTATAAAATAATATTTTACTAGAAACTCGAGTTTTCTTTAATAATAAGCTTTAGGAACTATAGAATAAGATAGTATTATAAGACTTAGTTTTCTAGGAAGTATATTAAGCTATAGTAAGGGGAGACCGCTTACTATCTCTAAAGCTATAACTTAAGGTTTAAATTATAAATTACTATATTAATATTAAAGGAAAACTACGTTTCTATAATAAGCTTTAGGTCCTAAGAGCCTTAGTTACTATAATAAAGGACTTTAAGAAAGCACTAGCCTCCCCGCTTAATATATTATAGAATCGCCTTATTTAAATAATTTATAACTTAGCCTTAGTTAGTTACCTTAGAAAGGAAAGTATAGTAGCCCTTATTACTTATAACTTTTTCTAGCTACTTTAATAATAATATATTTGCTAATTCCTTAGGAACTGCGATATTTACGGCAGAACTAAGGCTTAGAAATAATATTAAGCTACCCTTTTTAAGTTATTACCTACTTTAAATTAGTTTTATTAATATATATAAATAGACTTTATAATAGATTTCCCGCTTATAGAACGCGGAAATAAGCACTTATAGGTAATTAAAAACTAACTTAGTAAAAAAATCTTACTTAAGCCGATACCCTTAATAAACGCTCCGCTTTATATAAAATAGTTTCTCTAGTATTTTATATAATTTTACTAGTAGCTAAGTACTATTATAAGTAATAGAGAAACTAACTAGATAGGCAAATTCTAAAGCTATTTTTACTAACTTTATAAGATTAATTAAATACTTAATATAGCTTACTACTTATAAACTAATAAAGGATATAAGAGGGTTAATTAAAATATATAAGCTTACCTCTAAGTAATAGTTTTTTATAACTAAGATAACTAGAATAAATAGCTTCTTATAGCCTAGCTTACGCTAAATAGTAAAGTCTATTTAGCTATAGAAATAACGCTATTTTTTATAACTTATAAGTTTTAAGCTTTTATAATAATATTATTAAATTTAGATATTTTATAAATATTAATAAGGAATCTTAAGAGCTAGGCTAAGGACTTTATAAGATAATTATAGTAAATAATAAACTTTTATTAAGTAGCTAATACTTTATCTTTATAAACTTAGGAGTTTTAAGCTAATAAGAATCGATAAGCGGCCGAATATTTTAAAGTTAGCGATAAGGTTTAGCTTAATTTATATAATTTTCCTAGTATATAACTAAAGAAAAAGCTTAATTAGAAAAACGCTAAGTTTATAATAGCGTAAGTTATTAACTTTTCCTTTATTAAACTTATAAGATTACTAATAGAAGCTTATAATCGCTTTAGTATAGATTTATTAAAGAGGGCGGCCTTAGACCCCTTACTTAGGTAGGAAATTACTAATTTATAGCCTTTTATAATACTAATTAACGGAGAGGAAAAATAGGAAATTAAAAAGATTTTTTTAGCTAAATAGAAGAAGGTAGGTAAAGGTAAAAGATAAGAGGTCTTCGTTAAATAGAAAGGTTATTAAGATCCGATATAGGAACTTTTAGCAGAACTTAAAAATATTACTACTCTTAATCGCTTTAAGGCTTTATATAAACTAGCTATATATAATAATAGGCAAGTTATTAGGAAATATATAGTAAAATAGCTAGCGGAGAATTTATATTAAAAAGCGCACTTTTAAGCGCGGAAACCCCCCCCCCCCCTTATAATACTTAATAACGCTACTTCTTTATAAATAACGACTCCCCGGCTAGATAACGGTAGCGGCGCGATAGCGTTAGGGTTATTAGTTTAGCGGTAACGGTAATAAGTATAGCGGCGGCGGTAATAGCGGTATTACGCTTTAAAGTAATAACCTTTTCTTTTAATATTAAAATATTAGCTAACCTTTTAGAGCTTAAAAGCTTATAAGGGGGGCGATATTAAAAATAGCGTAAATATACTTTTTAGATAAAATAAATTAGCTTTCTATATTTTATATAGCGGGATTAAGGATATAAACTATTTAATAAAAAAAGTACTATTATATATAAGCTTAAGCTTAGCTAATATTATTAAAGCTTAAGCTACTATAATCGCCGCCTAAATCGCTTTATTAGCCTTTATTATTATTAATAGATACTTAATATTAATAGTAATATACTATATTATATAAGCTAAAATTAAAAGCTAAGAAGCTAGCGTATAAGTTTAATATAAAAGTATATATTTTATATAAGATATATAAGGTTTTTATTTCCTTATATACCTTAGCGTTATAGCTTAGTTATAATATTTATATCCCTATTTAATATAGCGAAGATATAAATACTCTTAAAAAGCCCCTTTATTATTATTATTATTTTCCTTATCCTCGCTTTTATTATTATTTTTATTATTAATAGGGCTAGTAGCAGGGGCGGGAGGAGGAGAAAAAGAGGGAGCGGGAATAGGGGCGGCGACGGCTACGGCGGCGGGGATAGGAGTCTTAGCCTAAGATATCTTCTTCCGCGAGATAAGCTACGGAAAATATAATATTAATAAAAAGCTACTAGTTAGGTTAGGCAAAGACTTATTATAATAAAAAGAGAAGATAGGGAAAGCTAATAAGGGGCCTAAAGCTAAGAGCTTCTCCGTATAATAACTTAAGAAATACCTAATAATATTAATAGCGCGTTTCTCTATAACTTAAATATAGGTTTAACGAGTTTTATATAGTAAGCTATTAGTAAAATTAAGAAAAAGGCTTACCTAAAAAGATAGAGGAGGAGAAGTAAAAAAAGAAAAAGGAGAAAAAGGGGGCTTAGAATAATAATAATCCTCCGGGGCTAATTAGCGGCTATAATAGCTATCGAACTAAATATTAAAAGCTAGGAAATCCGCCTCTAAACTAAGGCCCCTATTATCGCCCTTAATATTAGCGTTATCTTTATCTTTATCGCCGTTTTTATTATTATTACTATTATTACTCTTATTATTCTTATTATCTTTATTAGCGATAGCGGTAGCGGTAAAGTTAGCGGCGGCGCTAGTAGTAGCGGTAATATTTTAAAGATAACTATTATACTTACTAGGCTAAGATATCCCTATTAGTAGGAAAAACGTTAGTATAATTAAACCCGCGGAATAAGTAGCGGATTTCCTTATTAATAATAATAATAATAATAATATTAATAATAATAATAATAATAACGATAAGGCTATAGAAAGAAAAAAGGAAGGAATAAAAAGTTTAATAGGTAAGCGCTATAAAAGCTATAGAAAAGTGGGGCGGGCTAGTAGAAAATCTTTTACCTAGCCTTACCGTATATTATATAACGGATCCCGCACTTATAGGAGAGGGAAGGGACCTTATATTAAGGTCTAGCCCTTATATTATATTTAAGTTATAAACTTAAATATTAAACTTATAGATTAGCCTTACGATTAAATAATAAGGCTGCCGCTATCTAGCTTAGAGGCCTATAGCGGAAAGATTAAATAGAATAGAACGGGAAAGATAGTTAAACGGGAAGGCAAATAGGCTTTAAAGGAAAGAGCGGTATATATAGCTATTTAGCACGCTAGAGTGCGGCTTCCTTAGAAGCTCTCTATACGTGATTATTATTATATATAGCCTAGCAAATAAGCATCCCTTTAACTAGTCCCTTAATATTTACCTTAACCTTAGCCTAATAGCTACTCTTTTATATAATAATTTTAACCTTTATTACCCTTTTTAAAATTATTATAAATAGTCTTTTTTTAGAATATCTAACTTTCTTAAGCTAATAACTAGCCTCTAACTTAGACTCTTTACGCTCCTAAGTAAAGTTACTTAGGAAATATATAATAAGTAAATTAGAATTATTAACTTAGCTTAAGCTACGCCTAATTACTAAGTAATATATTTAAAGAATAATTTAAACCTTATTAGCTTTAATTATACCTTATAAATCGTCCTTATTAATATTAATCTTTACCTTAATATAACTTTAACTAAAATATAGCGTTTTTTTTTACCTAAATATCTTTATAGCTAAAGTATAAAACTATTTTAAACCGAACTTATATTTTATTATAATACTTAAAAAGCTTAAAAATATAATTATTTTATTTTATTATTAGCTAAAAATAATAATATAAATAATAATACTAATATATATTTAAACTTACCTTATAGCGTAAAATTAGTAAAACTAAGTAATAGCTATTATTATAATAATTATAAAAAAAGCTTAGCGCTATTAGTATACTAATCTTACTAACTCTTATTACTAAGATTACTAAAAAGTAATAAAGGTATAAAAGTTAATAATTAGCGCGGTATATTATAACGCTTAGCGTAACTTCCTTAATAATATCTCCGCGAAATTATTAACTTTTTAAATTATAAAATATTAAGCCTAGCTATAAAGCTAGGCCGCGCTTAAGCTAATATATATCTTTATATTTAAAAAAATTTAAAGTTAATATTAGTAATTATTTTCTTTAATAAGGTAACTTTACTTAGCTAATAGTTTTTCTTAGCTTTTACTAATTTAGCCCCTTTACTTACTTTAAATAATCTTTTCCCTTTTTTTATATTAAGCGTACTATTATTACTAAAAATATTTACTTTACCTTTTTCTTAATCGCTTCTTAGAAATTAGCTAGCCTTAATAAGATTCTAATTAAGTTTCTAAAAAGATATAAACCCCCCCTTATCTAAGTTTTCTAAAAAATCTTCTAAAGTTATATTAATAATAGTTATTTTTTATTATAATTTAAAATATTTAATATTATAATTATTTAAAAAATAAATAAATTACTAGCTATATATTATACTTTTAGTAAATATAAGCTAATTTTACTCCTTAATATAATAGGAAAAGTCTTAAAAATAATTATAGCTAGGAAAATTATATTAATAGCGGATAAGGCTTAAATCCTCTCTAATAGCTAAATAAGTAATAGATTATAGCGCTTTACTAATATAGCGGTCTTTATATTTACTAAAATAATTAAAATAATTTAAAACTAAAGCGGTAGCGCCTTACTCTTTTTACTAAACTTTACTAAAGCTTTTAACTATATCTCCTATAATAAGTTAATTATTATTATAAATTACCTAAGCTTCTCTAAATAAGTTATAGTATTTATTTAATTATATTTTATAAATTATATTTTAAAACTTAAGTTTAATTATAAACTTAGTAATACTTTCTCGATTTAGTAAAGGGTCTCTTAAAAGTTTCTTATATTACTAGTCCTTTTCCTCTTATATATATCCTTATTATATTAACGCTTAAACTTAATATTAAGTTTCCTTATAGTAAAGTTTATAAATAATATTAATATTTTTAATATTAGATATAATAAAGCTTAGGTATTACTTTAACTTAAGCGTATATAGCGAATTTATAAATAATAAGCTTTAGAATATAAAATAACTTTTTAGCTAGCTAAAAGTAAGTTAATATATTTTATAAAAATAAGAATAGTAAATATAACTAAGCTTTAGCTTAAAGCTATAATAGTATAACTAATATAAAAAGCGTAACTTTTAAAAATTTAATTATATTATAAGCTATATTAGAAATCTTACTTTTTAAAACTTACCGCTAAGCTTAAGCGCTAATACCTAGCTTTTACTAAAATTATAGCGTTAATATAAAGCTATATTTTATTAAGAGTAAAGGAAGTTTATATTAAAGCTATTAAATTAGCTATTATATTTAATATAACTTAGTTTACCTTATTTATATAGTTAAGGGGGATATTATATAGCTTTATTATAAAAGCCTTAGCTATAAAATAATTTAAGTACTTTTAGGTTATTATTAGGGCTTATAAAGCTACCTTTATTTACTATATTAAAGCGAAGTCTTTTATCTTACCTCTTAACTTTTATCTTACTTATTATATAATTTATACTTATTACCGCTTATAATATATTAGAATAGTAAACCTTATCTATATTATAGTAAAAAAGGGGGCTAAATAAGTATATTATAGATATAAAGGACGCCCTTATTAAAGGAGATATTAAGTATTATAAAACTTAGAGAAATTCTATATAATATAAACTAGCCCCGAGCTAGCGGTAAGATATAAGTAACGCGACTTTAATACTTAACTTTACGATAAATAGCTCCTTTACTAATATTTTAAGAAGGGAAAGTTAAAGAAATATAAGTAATTATATAGCTATTTTATAAATAAGCTATTATAACTTAAAGCTAGCTCCGCTTTTTATATATATAAAGAACTCCTTAAGTTTATTAATATAATATTTATATAGCTTAAGATTAGATATATTAAACTTAATTCGTTTTTTTAGGATTATAAGGTACCCGGGGTAATATTAAGGTAGTGCTTTTATAATAATAGTAATAAAATAATCCCTTATATTTTTATTAACTATATTTTTACTTATAAAGATAAGCCCCTTTTTAATACTAACTAATATTTAATATAAGATTAGTAAGACCTTACTAAGGCGCTTAATAACTTATAATTTATAGCGTAACTTATATATTAGTTTTTTTTACTAAAAAAGCTTTACTAATTTAACCTTATATTATTATTATATAAAGAGAAGGAGAATAGAGATATTAACCTTAGCGCGGATATATAATAATTACTATATAATAATATACTTATATTTTTTACTTTACTAATTACTTACCTAGCTTTAAGTTTTAACTGCCTTAACTATATATAAAAAACTAATTTAACTACGCGAAGCGTAGAATATTTATAATTATTATAGCTATAGCTATAGCTATAGCTATATTTATATCCTTACTTATATTTATAACTTAGAATAGGAGTTACTAGCTTTTACTATTCTTTATTAAATATAATATAGTTATTAGCTAATATTATAAAATTTTTATTATTAAAACGCTTATTAATAAGATTATCTTAAATAGGACTAAAAATCTCCTTATAAGGAGGCGGATTAGTAATATTATAAGCGCTTATAGCGCTTTTAATAATAGCGGGAGCTTCCTTTCTAGCGGGAGCGGGAGTAATATTAAGTATAATAAACTTATTAGCTTCTAACTCTAACTTAGACTTAATAAGTACCGGAGCGGAAAAGGTTCTAATTATAAGTAAAGAAATAATAAAAATAAGAGGGCGGTTATAAGGCGAAAAAGTCCCTTATAAAGCTACCTTATTCTTAGCTATATAGTAAATATAGCGTAACTTATTTATCGCTTAGTTATAAAAGTTAATTAATTATATATAAAAAATACGCTATTTCTAAGTTTAAGCTATAATAACTATAATAAGTTAGTTAATATTAGTTAATATTAGTTAAACTTTTAGTTATTTTAATAATAAAATCTTTACTAAAAGTAAAAAGTAATAAGCTTTAAAATAGTATATAGCTAGCGGCCGCTTAAATAACTTAATTAGCGTAAAAGTTATTATAATATATAATAGCGTAAGTTTCCTTAACGCGCTAAATAGTATTTTTCTATTACTTTTATTAATATAAGACTTACTTTAAACTTACTATAACTTTAATTTTAACTTATTAACTAAAAGTTATAATTAAAGCTTAGCTTATAAGCTACCTTAACTATAGCGCAAATAGCTTTTATTATAGCGAAATTAGTAATTAGCTTATACTTAATATAATTATTTATATACTTTATATAAAATATACTAAGCTAATCTATTTTAACTATTAGTAAGTTTAGGCGCGTACTAAAGCTAAATATTTACTATATTATACTTAATAAAAATTTTTTAAAACTTATAAGCGTACTAATATAACTAATATAAAATATATTATAAAAGTAATCTCTTTCGATAAGTATTTTACTTCTAGTATAAGTTAGCTATAAATAATATATATACTTATAAAAACTATTTATATAATTAATTTTAACTTTTATATATTTTATAAACTCCGCGCTTATAGCGACGCGGATATAAACTTCTTATTTTTATATTATAAGCAGACTCTGCTCCCTTTATTACCTTATAATAATAGCTAGCCGCGCTTAGAGTAACTTTTAGGGGGAGGGTAACGGTATATAAGTTAATCGTAACTATAAAAACTTTTTACTTAGAATATAGCTTTATTTTAAATTATAATAATCTTAAACTTAAAAGTTTATTATACTTATTACCTTATTAAAAGCTAAGGTAAATATTAGTAAGATTATTTTAAAAGATATTTTTATCTTTATATAAGTAATTATTAAATAAATAGCGAAGTCTAAAAAAGTTTAGGGAGATACCCCCTTTACTCTAACTTTATTAGTTAGTAATATCTCCTTAGTTATTATAGCCGCGGTTTCTTCTTTTTTCTATAGCTTTAGGGGGAGCGGAACTCCTTTAATATAAGCTATAGTTATAGCTAGGGCGCTAATTAAAACTATTAATAAATAAGTTTTTAAGTAATATAAGCGATAGCTTATAATTTATTCTAACTTTATAGCTATTTTACTCTAAGTTTAAGGCTTTAAGATAATTATAATAAATATTAATTATAAACTTTATAAGTAAAGCTAAGCTTTTATAATAAGGAAATTACTTAATAACGATATTATAATAATATTTTAAGATATTATTTATAAGCTTTAGTTTAATTTAAAATAGCTTTATATTATTTTTAAAAAAAGGTATACTTAATTAGTAAAAATTATATTTTTATTATAAAAAAAGTATTAATATAAGCTTTATAATAAGGCGGTAAGGAAGCTTTTTAGAAAAAGATTAAGTTATTAAATAAGGTTTTAGTAATATAATTATATATAAAAAATATTATTTTAAAACTTAGCGGAGTTTTTTAGTAATTATTATTAATAGCGTAGCGGATATAAATTAAATTTATAATAAAAATATAATAATATAAGTAAAGATTTTTAACGCTAAATTATATATATTAAAAGTTTAATTTTAATAATATTTTAAATACTACTAACTTAAATATATCGCTAAATATTATATAATAAAGCTATAATATAATAAATATTTTACCGCTTTATATATAAAAAGTAAATCTACTTATTTTATAGCTTATAAGAAAAGATTATATTATTACTTTTTTTATTAAGGGTCTTACTTTAAGTAAAGTTAACTTTACTTTAAAATAAAAGTAATATAGGACTAGGCGAAGGATATATATATTACCTAACCTTAAAAGTTTATAAACCGGAACTCCGTATATATTACCCCTCCTCCTCCCCCTCTAGCGCTAATTAGAAATTAGTAATAGCTAGGGTAAAAACGCTAAAAAGCGAATATAATAATACCTTTTTTACTAATTTTAACTCCGTACTTATTTATAGCTCTATTATAATAATTTAGTTATTTTTTAGAACTAGCTATTATAGGGTTTATTATAAGATAGTAAAACTTTTATATATTCTTAAGCTATGCTAATAAAGCTTTAATAAATTAGATTATTAAGGCTACTTTAATTAAATATAAGGTTTTAGTTTATAGCGATAATAATAGCTAAGAGGATAAGTAAGCTATATAAACTTTATACCGGACTTAGTTTATATATACTCTTATTACCGCGAAGTCCGCTTTAAGGGAAATATTAGCTTCTAAATTACTAATTAATACTTAATTTATTAAATATATAAAATACCGGGTATAAGTAAGGTTTAACTTAAAGCTAAGGTAATGCTTAAAGGGAGGGTTTTACTTTAAGTTCTCTAGTTTTTCCCTTTTTTAGAATATATATAAGATAGTTCTCAGCTATATAAGGTATACTAGTATATAAATTATTATATAATTAATTTTATTAAGATTATTAATTTAATTATAGCTTGCTTATACTAGTAAAAGTAACCCCCCCCTCTCTTATATATTTTAAAGCTTTAAGTTATTAATTTATAAAAATAACTTCCTAATTAGGAAAGCTTCCTAATTAGGAAAGCTTCCTAATTAGGAAAGCTTTATAAAAAGGTATATACTTAAGTATATATTATATATATAAGAGGTATATAGCTATATATTAAAAGGTTAAAAAGTATATATTAAAGCTTTAGAGGGGTATATACTAGCTTATATAGGTAATATATATCGCTACTCTCCTTATCTTTCCTTATCTTATCTTTCTTTCCTTATCTTTCCTTATATTATATAATATTACTATAGCTAATAGCTACTTCCTTTATACGCGTTATGTATCCTACTTAGCCCTAAGCTAGCCGCAGTCTTACTACGCTATAAGGGGTTTTACCTCCTATAAGAGGGTTTTTCCTACCCGATATATTATTAAGGTTTTAGCAGCTTTTATAGCTACTAGCGTAATAATATAATAATAATTATAGATAAGAAGCTAGTATAATTCTAACTTTTATTTATTAAGTTAATAATTTACTTTTATACTTTAAAGAGATATATAATATATAATATATTATATAATAATCTTAAAGGTAATAATTATAAGAACTTATTAAGCTGTTATTATAAGCGAATATAGTAATTATAAATATTATAATAAGGTAGTAAGATATTAGCTTTTTCCTTATCGAAAAAGTTATTAAAATTAATTACTTTAAGAGTAAAGAGACTAGTAGGGTAAAGGGAGGAGATATCTTAACTTATAAAATACGCAATATATTTTATAAGCTAATAGTAAGAAATCGGTGGTTTACTTACTAGAGGGTCTTCTAATATATTAACGCTATAAGAATTAAGCTTAGTATAGTATTTATTAGGTATTTTTAAGCTTATACCTTATTATAAAAGATAATAGGGTTTTTTATAAAGTAAATTATAAGGTATTACTATTTAATATAAATAAATATATTATACCGCGTTATTTATAAAAAATTAAAAATTATATCTTATATTAAGCTAAGAATTATATATATAGTTATAAGTATTTACTAGCTATTATTATTAGCTATAAATTAGATAATATATTAAATAATAAAGGTTTCCTTAAAATATATCTACTACTAGTAATAAGTTTAAACTATTATATAAATTATATATAAGGTAAGGAGAGGAATATATTAAAAATAGTATTATTATACTTAAAATTTGCTTATAATAGCGTAATAATTATAGTTATTATCTGCCTATATATTAATAAAAGTAATAAAATTTATAAAATAAGAATAAAGAGAGGACTTATACTTATATACCTTTATAATATTTATAAACTAGTTTTTTAAGCTATTATTAATTAAATGAATATATTATTCTGCCCCTTATAAGAGATTTAATATAAGAGGGACTTTTTTACTTAATTAAAATAGCTTTCCTAATAAGTTTTAACTATTTTTATAAAATATATAAATTAAAATAAAAATAAAGTAAAATATATAAGATAGTCCCTTATAAAATAGCTTACCTAGTTATAATATTAATAATAGCTATTAATTTATTACTTATTATATTCTTTTATAAAAATACGAGGAGTAGTATAATAAAGCTTTAAATATTACTCTTAGTATTTGCCCCGCTTTTAGCCGCGGGCAGAGCGTCCTAAAGCTATATTAGCTTAGTAAATATTAGTTATAAGTATATTAATATCTTAAGCTAAAAAAAGTAAAGAAAGGGAAAAAGAGTATTTTACCCTTATTCTAAATATAGAAAAACTTAATATTAATTATAATAAAATAAATATAAGTTATAGCTATAATATAATTATATAAAAGAATATTATAGCTTAAATAATAATATCTTAGCTTTAAAGTAAGCGTATATTATAAGTATATAACTTGAATTTTATTTAGTTATATAATATTACTTAAAAGTAAAAGCTTAGCTTTAAAATAAATAAAGAATTTAGAAGATAACTTAAAAGCTTTTTATAAAAGCTTTTCTAACTTTATTATAGCTATTTAATAATAATAAAAGTTAGTAAATATAATATTAAAATATTTAAAAAAGGTTTTAACTTAATATTAATATTCTTCTCCTTACTTAAAAATAAAGCTATTTTAAATTAAATAATAAGTAATAAATATTAATAAAAGAAAACTTATTAGTTATAACTAGAACCTTTTATATATTTTACAAATTCCGCGCTTATAGTAACGTAAATATAAACTTTTTATTTTTATATTATAAGTAAACTCCGCTTCCTTTATTATTTTATAATTATAATAAGCTACGCTTAGAGTAATTTTAAAGGAGAGGGTAATGCTATATAAGTTAATTATAACCGCGAAAATTTTTTACTTAAAATATAACTTTACTCCGAATTATAATAATCTTAAAGTTAAAAGTTTATTATATTTATTACCTTATTAAAAGCTAAAATAAATATTAATAAGATTATTTTAAAAGATATTTTTATTTTTATATAAGTAATTATTAAATAAATAGTAGAGTTTAAAAAGGTTTAGGGAGATACCTCCTTTATTTTAACTTTATTAGTTAATAATATCTTTTTAGCTATTATAGCCGCGGTTTCTTTTTTTTCTATAGCTTTAGGGAGAGTAGAATTTTTCTAATATAAGCTATAATTATAGCTAAAGCGCTAAAAAAAACTATTAAAAAATAAGTTTTTAAATAATATAAGCGATAGCTTATAGTTTATTTTAATTTTATAGCTATTTTACTTTAAGTTTAAAGCTTTAAGGTAATTATAATAAGTATTAATTATAAACTTTATAAGTAAAGCTAAGCTTATATAATAAGGAAATTATTTAAAAGCGATATTATAATAATATTTTAAAATACTATTTATAAGCTTTAGTTTAATTTAAAATAGTTTTATATTTTTTTTAAATAAAAAGTATATTTAATTAGTAAAAGTTATATTTTTATTATAAAAAAATATTAATATAAGCTTTATAATAAGGTAGTAAAGAAGCTTTTTAAAAAAAGATTAAATTATTAAATAAAGTTTTAATAATATAATTATATATAAAAAAATATTATTTTAAAATTTAGCGAAATTTTTTAATAATTATTATTAATAGCGTAGTAAATATAAATTAAATTTATAATAAAAATATAATAATATAAGGGAAGATTTTTAATATTAAATTATATACGCTAAAAATTTAACTTTAATAATATTTTAAATATTACGAATTTAAATATATTATTTAATATTATATAATAAGGTTATAATATAATAAATATTTTATTACTTTATATATAAAAAGCGAGTTTACTTATTTTATAGCTTATAAGAAAAAATTATATTATTACCTTTTTTATTAAAAATCTTATATTAAGTAAAGTTAACTTTACTTTAAAATAAGAGTAATATAAGATTAACCGAAAAATATATATATTACTTAACCTTAAAAGTTTATAAACTAAAGCTTTATATATATTACCTTTCCACCCCTTTTAGCGCTAACTAAAAACTAATAATAGCTAGGGCAGAAACGCTAAAAAGTAAATATAATAATACCCCCTCTTTTAACTCTAATTCTATACTTATTTATAGCTCCGCTATAATAATTTAGCTATCTTTTAAAATTAGCTATTATAAAGTTTATTATAAAATAGTAAAACTTTTATATATACCTAAGCTATATTAATAAAGCTTTAATAAACTAAATTATTAAAGCTATTTTAATTAAATATAAAGATTTAATTTATAGCGATAATAATAGCTAAGAGGATAAGTAAGCTATATAAACCTTATACCGGACTTAGTTTATATATATTCTTATTATTATAAAGTCCGCTTTAAGGGAAATATTAGCTTTTAAATTATTAGTTAATACCTAACTTATTAAATATATAAAATATTAGGTATAGGCGGGGTCTAACTTAAAGCTAAGGTAACGCTTAAGGGGAGGGTCTTACTCTAAGTTTTTTAATTTTTCCCCTTTTTAAAATATATATAAGATAGTTTTAAGCTATATAAAGTATATTAGTATATAAATTATTATTATAAAAATAATTAGCGTAAAATAAGTTAATTATTTAATAGCTATTTAATAAGTTAAGAATATAGTTATAACTTTATTTTTTAAAATTTATAAAGAAACTTAATTATTATATATTAAGTTATATTATAAGTATATTTATAAAGAAACTTTTCTAGCTAAAGAATATTTTATTATTAATTATAAAATCTTTTAAATAATATTTCTAATTAGCTTATATTTTTTATTAGCTATATACTTATTTAGCTATAGCTTAAGCTTATTATTATATTTTCTTTATTTAAGTAAAAAGCTTATAAGCTATAATAATAAAGCTTAAAGCGTTTAAGGAATCTTAAAAACTAAGGAATAAAAGTGGGTTTTTAATTTTTTTTTAAAAATAACTATAAGCGGCATTATACTAATTAATATATATTAAAAGAAGTTATAAGTAAAGTTTAAAGTAAGAAGGAAGATATTTTAATTATTTTTTAATATTTATTTATATAAAATTATAGCTTTTAGTTTAAGTATTAGTTAGTTATTTTTATATTATATTATATTTATAAATAAAAGGCGCTATTATAATAATACTTAATATTAATTAACTAATAAATTTTATTAAGAAATTTTAAAATAAATAAGCTAATATTATTAATAATTTATATATTAAATATATTAAAAAGATAATAAAAGTATTAAGAATAATATCTTATAAATATTTTAGCTATATTATTCTTTTTATTTAATAATATAGTAATAATTTAGCTTAGCTTATAAATAAAAGTTTAAATATAGTTATATTTAAAGCGGTTTTTTAATATTATTTTCTTATTATAAATAATATATTCTTATATAAAAGTTAAAATAAGTAAGGAGTATACCCTTATTAGTATAAAACTCACCTCGGACCCGCTATAATTCTAGTTTTAACTTACTAACTAAGAGTCGCAACTAAAGCTTAGCTTATAAGCTACCCTAACCGCGGCGCGAATAGCCTTAAGCTATACCTTACGCGATAACTAAGCGTTATTAAGAAGACTTAAAATAATTACTACTAACTTTTTTATTTAACTATAATTAGTTATAAATTAATCCCTTATATAAATAAAAGTATATATAATTATTTTATTAAAGTATTAATAAAGATTTAAAAGAGTTTTTATAAGTTTTTTATAGCTTATTTATTATTAATTAAGTTATAAGTAAATTTAGCTAACTTAACGCTTAGTTACTTTTAGTATTTATTTAAATCTCTCTTATTATATCTCTTTATATTATATTTACTATTACTTTAATTAAGGAGCGGGAGCGCTATAGCTTATAGCTAAAATTTTATACTAATTACTTTTCTAATAAATAACTTACTATTATTCCTAAGTTTCTACTTAATTTAAGTATATTATTAAGTTTTTTATCTAAGCTTTTATATTTTATAGAAAATATTATATATAGATAATTTTAGCTTATATTTAATACGCGTTCTTAACTTTATTTTTCTTTATAAATTTCTTTTCTTTTTATTATATCCTTTTTTGCTACTAGCTTTTACTCGGCCGGGTATAGCCTTACTTTACGCTTTAAGCAAATTTAATATTATAACTATCTTATTATTTATTTAAGAATCGCACTTTATATTAGGCGTATATGTTTTTTTACTATTATAATTAGTATATATACTATAACCCTAAGGATAGTAACGCTCTTATTAAGTGACTAACTATAATTAGTTATACGCTTAGTCTAACCTCTTTTAAGTGGCCCCTGGCAGCTCCTGCTATTAGCCGCGAAGGAGAAGTACCTATAAACTTTAGTAATATTAATCACGAAACCACTACCTCAGACGGGCCTCAGCACCTTCAAAGGGATAAGGCAGTCTAAACAGTAATATAAGGCTAACACTCGCGCCCTACAGCCTTAAATCAAGAAAGCTTGCGAAAAACAATGACCGGGCAAGGCTGTTCAGCGGAAGTCAAGCCAACGTGAGGCGTCTAACAAATGGATTGATCAGAACTGACACGAATAGGAAATCGCAGACTCTCCTTTACGCAAGGTCTCGTGATCGGTCAACTTTCTGTGGTATTAATTTTGAGCGCCTTCATCAAGTTTTTCATTTTTGGTGATCCTCCCTCTTCTGACAACACGGCGTCATTAAGAGCCACGGAGCGGAGAGCACGGACTTTGGCGCACAGACAATCGCTCCCCAGCCTACGCTCAAGCAAACAGCGCCATAACCAGATACTGAATCGCAAGAAATCCACAATCCTCAGGATTACGCCCGCTCTAACAATCGAGTCCATCCTCAGCAAGACTTACTATAACGTCGATAATCATCAGCCAGAGAGTCTAGATTGGTTCAACGTCTTGGTTGCCCAGACCATTGCCCAATTTCGAAATGACGCTCAGCATGATGATGCTATTCTCGATTCACTAACGGAGGTTTTAAATGGAACATCACGGCCGGGATTTGTGGATAATATAAGGGTTACTGAACTGAGCTTGGGTGATGATTTCCCGATTTTCAGCAATTGCCGAATTATACCAGTTGACGAGGACGGACTTACATTGGGCGACGGCATCAGTTTCGACGCGGCATCGGCAGTGAGGGAAGGGACACGACTCCAAGCTAGGATGGACGTGGATCTCAGCGACATATTGACAATGGCCATTGAAACCAATCTTGTTCTCAACTTTCCCCAAAAAATGGCTGCAGTTCTACCCGTCGCTTTGTCAGTCTCAGTTGTGAGATTCAGTGGGACATTGTCAATTTCATTCATTCCGAGTAATCCGTCGCGATCAACACCTGCGATGATGATTTTTAACTTCCTTGATGATTACCGCCTCGACTTCTCCATACGAAGTCTTCTCGGTAGCCGCTCCAGACTTCAAGATGTACCGAAAATAGCTCAGATGATTGAAGCAACATTACACAGATGGTTTGACGAGCGCGTTGTGGAGCCGCGGTTCCAGGAAATTGCGCTACCCAGTCTTTGGCCGAAGAAGAAAAACACAAGAAGCCCCGATAGCATAACCATAGACAACCTAGACGAGGATAAGAGGGTGACAAGATTTGAGCTTAATAATATCTTAAGAAACCGTTAAATTTTATAAGTATTATAAGGCAGGTGCTTGGGAAGACGGGAGGATTAGAGGAAAAGGGGTGATTAAATAAACAAGAGGGAGGATAAAATGATTAATATACTAACTTTACTACTAGTTAAGAGGAGACTAATTTAAGGATTTAAAATTAACTATATAAGGTAATATTATAATATTATTAATTATCTTACTTAATCTAAAAACTTAAAATTAAATAAGTATCTTTAAATAATAATAATATAAAAATTAGCTATATATTATATAAGCTTAAAGTTTAAATTAATAAATAATATTATTATATATAATTAGAAAAGTTTAGCCTTTATATTATTTATAAAAAGATAACTCTTAATTACTTATTTAATTATACGCTAAGGGCCTTAATAATATTTAAAGCTTTTATAATATTTTAAATAGGAAAAAATTTTTAAAATAAAGTAAAACCTTTTAACTATATAAGAAAAAGCTTATTATACGCTTATATAAAGGTATAGTAATAGTTAGTAGCGGTATTATATATAAAGCTTATAGCTTAAAAGTAATTTTAAATAATATAAGAAGGTAAAGTAAGGAGGGGGGGCGGAGAAAGGAAAGTTTATAAAGCGTAAAGTAAAAAGTAAGTATAAGGTAAGACCGTAAGAGCGTAAAGCAGTATAATATAAAGTAATATAGTATATATTCTATATATTCTATATATTCTATATATTCTATATATTCTATATATTCTATATATTCTATATATTCTATATATTCTATATATTCTATATATTCTATATATTCTATATATTCTATATATTTTATATATTCTATATATTCTATATATTTTATATATTCTATATATTCTATATATTTTATATATTTTATATATTTTATATATTCTATATATTCTATATATTCTATATATTTTATATATTTTATATATTCTATATATTTTATATATTTTATATATTTTATATATTTTATATATTTTATATATTTTATATATTTTATATATTTTATATATTTTATATATTTTATATATTTTATATATTTTATATATTTTATATATTTTA
>PDHQ01000302.1:0-29300 GCA_003339415.1 Ophiocordyceps camponoti-saundersi (nom. inval.)
TATTATAAGTTTTTTATATTCCTTAATAGCTATAAATAGGTAATTTATAAAATTCTTTAATTATAGTTTTTACTATATTCGGAGGTATAAATAACTTCTCTTTTAAATAAGCTAAGTTATTTATTTACTTAATATCTTTATAATTCTTAAGATTAGTATCTTTATAAGCTTCTTTTATTTATTTTAATATAAAATTATTAGCTTTTACTTTAAATATAGCGTTTAAAGTATTTTATTCTAAATTTCCCTTATTATTTATTTTAAGGAAATTAGTTATTATAGGTATTATACTAGTATCTAAATTAGGTTTTTTACTAATAATATCGGCTTTTTTATTCTTACTTCCTTTTTTATATATTATTTCGTAATTATAATCGGTAAGGAATTTAGCTTACCTAATTTATCGGCTATTTAAGGTTTAACTTATACTAAAATAGCTTATATTTTTATAATTAGTATAAATCTTTAATTTAAATTCGTTTCTTAATATATAGTGCTTAAATTCTTTAATTACTTTAATAATAGCTAAAAATTCTTTATTATAGATAAGATAGTTAATTTCTAAATCTACTAGCTTTTTAGAATAGAAAGCTATAAAGTATAATATAGTATTATTTTCCTAGCTTAATTAGGCTCCTATAGCGTAATTAGAAGCGTTAGTTTCTAAAATTAAAAGCTATTTCGAATTATAGGCTATTAATATAGGTGCTAAAATTAGCTTTTCTTTAAGGGAATTAAAAGCTTTATTAGCTTCTTCGGTCTATTTAAAAGGTTCTTTTTTAGCTAATTTTATTACTCTTAATATAGGAATAATTATATTAAAAAAGTTTTTAATAAACCTTTTATAATAATTATAATAACTTATAAATTACTATATATTTTTAATCGATTTAGGTATAAGCTAGTCCTTTAAAGGTTCTAATTTGCTAGGGTCTATTTTAATATTATAAGGGGTTATAATAGTGCTTAGAAATTTAACTTTTTTAGAAAAGAATTCGTATTTCTTAGGATTAATATATAATTTAGCTTTTTATAAAGCTTCTAATACCTTTTTTAAGTAAACTTTATATTCTTCTAAAGAATCTAAAAATATAATAATATTATCTAAATAAGCTATAATAAATATATCTAAATAGTCTCTTAGAATATAATTTATACGTTTTTAAAAAGTAGCAGGGCTATTATATAGTCCTAAGGGTAATACTAAATATTCGTAGCTTTCGTATTTAATTCCGAAAGCTATTTTATATTCGTCTCCTTCCGCTATTTATATTTAATAATAAGCTAATTTTAAATCTAGCTTAGTAAAATACTATTTCTAGCTTAATTTATCTTTTAGTTCTATAATTAAAGGTATTAGCGTTTTATCTTTAATAATATCGTTATTTAATTTTCGATAGTTAATTACGGGTTTTAATTTATCTTTTTCTTTACCCGATTTATTAGCAAAGGTAATAGGAGCTTTATAAGGGCTTTTAGAAGGTTTTATATATCCCTTTTTAATTTATTCTTTTAGATATTTCTTTAATACTTATAGTTATTTTTCGTTACTATTATAAATTCGTGTAAATCGAGGTTCCGAATTAGGCTTTAATTTAATTTTATAATCTTATAAGCTTCTTTTAGGTAAGGTATTATTTAGAGGTTTTTTAAATATATCTAAGAATTCTTTTAGAATTTCTTTAAGTATTAATTTATAGCGTTCTAATTTTTCTTTAGAATAAGAAGCTATTTTTTCCTTATAATCTATATTAAAAATAGTAGCTAATATAGTAGTATAAGGTATTTTACTATAAATTTTATTACTTTTAGCTTTATTATAAGGTTTTTACTTATAATAATTATATTTATTTCTTATAGTAAATTTCTAATTATTATTAAAGAAGTTTTTCCTTTTTTTAATTTTTTTAATTAAACTATTTTCGTTATTCGGGCTTCTCGCCTTTTTAAAATTTCTTAAGCTAAATCCTTTATAAAGATTTCTTAGAGCGTTATTAAACTTAGTATTTTCTTTTCTATTCGTATAATTATAATAAGGTTAACTTTTATTATAACTATTTATATTTAATTATCTATTCTTATAGTAATTATTTTTTATAGATTTAGATTACTTATTTTTTACGCTTAACTTACTTCTATTAGTATTTTTAGAAATTTTATAATAAGGCTTCTTACTATTATTATAATTATACCTTCTTAGTTTATTTTTCCTTTTAGAATTTATTTAATTATTTTTACTAGTATTACTATTAGAAGTATTAGATATTAAATAATCGTCTATAAATTTAACTTAGCCGGTTTTCTAGTTAATTTATAGATTATATTTATAAAAAAAAGGATAACCTAATATTATATCGTATTCTATTATTTTAAAAATATCGAAGGTATTAGTAAAAGTATAAGGTCCTATTTTAAATTCGAAGTAATTAGTTTCGTATAAAATTAATCCTTTATTAAACTAAAAATTAAATCCTTTAGCGTTTTTTACTATACTAAGCTTTTTCTTTTTTATATAGCTTAAATTTAGACGTTTTATAGCTATAGGTGAAATATAATTACTAGCGGCTCCGCTATCTATAAAGGTAATTACTTCTTTTCTTTTATATCTTAAAGTAAAAGTTAGTTTAGAAATAGGGATTTTAGTATTATTAGTTTTAATAGTAATAGTATTAATACTTTATAATTTAGGATAGTTAAAATAACGCCTTTCTATTTCTAAATCCTTACTAAAATCCTTATTCTTATTAGTTATACCTCTATTTACCCTTTTTAAATAGAGGCTTTCCCTTTTCCCTTAAGGTTTTCTTTAAATTCCTTAGGCTATGTTAGGAAATCCTACCTTTTAAGGCTATTTTCTTCGGTTAGGGATCCGTTTTTAATAAGTCCCTTAGTTAATAATTCTCTTATAAAGGTAATTATAGCCTAAATCGTATCTAATTCGATACTAAGAATTTAAGGTTAAAAATCGTAGTTATTTCCTTTATTTTCCTTAAAAATCTTATAATTAGTTTCCTAATCGAGAAGGAATTCTATTTCTTTTATAAAAAACCTTTAGTTAATAAAGCTAGCTTCCTTATAAAAGGTTAGTAAGGATAGGTAATAATTAGCGTTCTATTTTTCCTATAGGTGAAAATCGTAGTCCTTATTATAGTAAAATTACTAGCTAAGATTATAATACGCTTACTTATACTTATTAAAGAATTCTTTTAAGTACCTTAAGTGCTAAAATAATTCGTTATAAGGAAGATAACCGTTATTTTTCTAGTCTTCGAATTCCTTTAAAATTAGTTCCTTTATTTTAATAAAATACTATATTTTTTCGTCTTCTTCTTTACTATCGGTTTTAATAGTATAAAGATATTCTGCCGTAAAAAAGGGTAATTCTTCTTTTTCCTTCTTAATTTTATTTTCCGGAATAAGGCTATTTTCTTTTTCTAAGATAGGTTCGTAGTCTTCCCTTATTCTGTTAAGGTTATTAATATAGTTATTAAGACTAAAAGTCGAAATAGAGCTTTCTAAAGGGCTATACTAGCTAGGTAAGTTAGAATAATAAGGAATTCCTTAAATTCCTTCTTTTCTATCTTTAAACTATTCTTCCGTAACCTACTTATAAGTTTTAAAAGGGTTATTTTTACCCGGCGGGTAAAACTCTTTTTTAGAATCGAATTCCGTATTAGCTTCTAAAAGGCTTATAAGCTTTAGAGGCTTCTTCGTATTCCTAACTATATTCTAGCTATCTAGGAATAGCGTATTAGCTATAAGTTCTAGGTTATATTATTATTTTAGTTCTTCTCGGAATTCGTAAGCTTCTTAGTTTATATTATCCTCTTTCGTTAGTAGTTTAAATTTCGTACTGCGAATAGCACTCCGTTCCTTCTTATTTAGGCCTAGCGTGTTGCGATTAGTAGCTAAGTAGGAAGAAATAATATTAATCGTCTTACTATTCGTAGAAGAGGTTTTTCCTATTCCTTTTCCTTTTCCTTTTCCTATTCCCTATTTTTTAAAGTAGTTTTTTATAATATAGCCTTCTTTATTATAAAAGAAGTGGATAATAGGCTTCGAGGATACTATATCTAAATCTATAAGGTCTCCTTAATTAGCGTAATTTTTCTTATATTTTTTATTACTTTTATTAATATAAAAAGAGGTATTTTTACTTCCTTATTTTTACTACTTTCTTTTAAAGAGTCGATCGTCGATTTTAATAGCAGAAGCTATATAAGTAGATAGCTCTTTAGGTTTATCTTACTTATATAATTCGTCTTTAACTTCGTCTTTTAGTCCTTCGTAAAAAATAGCTATAAGGGCTTCGTCTTCCTAGTCTAACTTACTAGTTATTTATCTAAATTTAGCAGCGTAGTTAGAAGTAGCCCCTTTTTGCCGTAAGGTTCGTAATTTATACTTTATAGTTCTTACTTCGTCTTACTAGCCGAAAACTTCCTATAGTTTTTCTTCGAATTAATCGAAGCTAGTAAAAATAAGCTCCGTTTCTTCTTCTCGATTATCCGTAAGTTCTAAATAATTCCTTAGTATAAGTTCGAACTAGTCTAAAGCTATATTTTCTAAATAAATAGAAGTATAAATTACCTTTATAAGTTTATTATAAAAGGCGGAAGAATAGAGCCTAAAGTAAGCTTTATTATTAGTTAAAAACGCTTATAAATCGTTATCTTTCCCGCTATAGTATTTAAGTCTCGGGACCTTACTAATATTTATAATAGGTCTAGGATTAGTAGTAATATAGGGGGGTGCAGGGGAGGTTATATTAGATATATTATATACTATTAGGTAGCGCCGCTTATTTCCTAATTAGGAAAGAAAAAAGTGGATTTTTACCTTTTATTTCTATAGAGATATATACGATTAAAAAAGTACTATTTTTCTATTTTTCTATTTTTCTAGGAAAGGAATTCTTTAGTATACTCTCTTCTTATTCTTCGTACCTATAGGGTAGTTATAGTAGTAAAGAAGCTTTTAACGTATTACGGATCGTACTTATTACGGATCGTACCCGTAATTACCTAATCTTACCCGTAGCCCTTAATCTAAGCTTCTAAAAATAAAGAGAGAAAAGGGGTAATAAGAAAGTAAGGGGCTTTACTTACTTTAACTAGGCAGTAGGTAGCTAAAATAGGAAATTTATAAAATATAAATAAGTAAGAACTTCCTAAATAGGAATATCTTATAAGGCAGGGGAAGGTTATAGAGAGTAGGCTTTTAAGGTGTAAATTATTTAGATTAAAAGCTTAGAGAAGAAGGAAAGGAAAGACCCTTCGAGGGAAGGAAGCCTTCCTTTTATAGTTTTCCTTTTCTAAGAAACTATCTAATTATATAAGCTAGCTAGAAAGCTATAGAATATCGTAGAAGCTTTATATTATAAATATACTAGCGAATAGAATAGCTTTATCTTATTCTATTTACTTCTATTATATTCTTTTATTTTAAAATTAACCTTTAATTTTAAATCTACTATATTCCTTAGCGAATAGAATAGCTTTATCTTATTCTATTTGCTTCTATCATATTCTTTTTACTTTAAAATTAAATTCTTACTTTAAAATTAACTCTTAATTTTAAATCTACTATATTCCTTAGCGAATAGAATAGCTTTATTTTATTCTATTATATTCTATTAGCTTTTAAGCTAATAATAAATTATAATAGATAATTCTTTATTTATAATAGCTAATATTTCTTTCCGTTTTTAACCGTCTCTAACCGTTCTTCTTATCCTAGGAATTTTATTCGTTATTTTTATCTTTATTATCTTATCTTATTATCCGGTATTTAACCTTCCGAGGTTTAGCTATAATTTAAATACTAAATACTAGTATTTTTACTTTATTATATAAAATATATTATTAAGCTATTTATATAATAAATACTGCTTATATAATAAGAATAGTACTTTTAACTAGTATTTATATCTTAAATTATTATATTAAAGGTAAACTTTTCTTCTAAAGTTATTTATAATAGATAAAAGTTATTAAGCGTAGCTTTACTTATCCTAATATACTTATAAATATCGTAAAATATAATATCGCTATTTATAAAATTTATAGCCTTACTTATTAAGTTAATATTTATAACCTTAATTTTCTTATTATAATATTCGGTAACTCCGTTAAGCTTAGTAAACGCTAAGTTAATAGCTTTTAGCTATTAGTAAATATTATTATTACTTTTAAACTTACCTATATCTTTATTAGTAAAGGTTTTAATAATTTAGCTATAGCTATTTAAAGATAAGGGCTTATCTATATCTTAGCTCTAGTTTAAGTTTAAGATATCCTTAGCTATTTAAAAATAAGTATTAGAGAATAAAAGCTACTATCTAAGTTAGAAAGCTATAGTAAATTTAGATAATATAGGGAATAGATTAAAATTAATAAGAACTAATATAAAGCTTAAATAAGAAAAAGATACTAAATATAATAACTCTAATATATAATTTTAGTATTTCTAATATATATATAAAAAAAAGAGAAGAGAAAAAAGGGAAGAAAGGAGAGAAAGAGATAGGTTAAGTATTTAATCTAGGTAAGAGCTATCTATATCTATAAGCTAAGAGGTAGGAGGCTAGAACCGTTAGGCCTTTATAAGTTAGGAAAGAGAAGAACTAAGTAAGGAAAGTTAGGTTTTAGTTAGAAAAAAGGTTTAGGAGGAAAAAGAAATAAAGATAAAGCTTTTAATAATATTAGTTAAAAAGGCTAAGTTAGTTAGTTATATAAATCTAATTTATAAAAAATAAAGCGGTCGGCGCTAAAAGCTATAAGCCCCCCTATCTTAGTTACTAAATAAATAGCTTTATTACTTAATTATTAAGGATAGCCTTATATAGCTACTAAAATAAGTAAAAGAAAAGGTCCTATATATAGGAAGTAAAGCTAGTATATTATATATATTCTAAGAAGGCTCTAGGCTATCTATCTATATCTAAGGTATAAGTGTCATATCTGTCTAACTAAGTTAGGTCATATAACCTGTGCCTGCCATCAACTACCTACCTACCTTTATCCAATCACTTTTCTCATAGCCGGCGAATGATCGGCTAAATCCTCCGCTGACGCTTCCTGGACCGAAGCTCGTCAGCTCTCTCTAAACCTCCGGGCCCCTCCGATGATGCTTCAGGCCAATCGACCACCATGAGAGCCAGCCTGGCTCGCCATGGCCGGCTCGTCATCATCAGCTCGGCCTGCGTGTGCCCTCCAATATCGTCCTGCACGTTGTACGCGACTCTCGCCCTTCACAGAACCAATCCCCGTCCCGCCGCTGTACGCAGCTTCCGACGCACCTTTTATAAGCAGCTATTCGAGGAGCCCCCGCGCGAGGTCCGAAAGCCCAGATACGAGCCAGGATGGCTGGAGATTATGATCTGGCGGGGCCATATGCTCGACAAAGTCCGTCCGTCGAAGAATTCGGAGCTCATCGACGCCTGGAGGAAGCTTATGCAGAGCAAGCTTGATCGGAGGATCCCGCTGAACAGCACCCAAGCGCTGCAGTGTCGTCGTCTGATCGAGTATCTGTGGCCCGGGCAGAAATTTATATCCCCGGAACAGCTCCTCTCGCCCTCTGACCTTAACCTTGCCCGTCGGCTTCTTCTTGAAGTCGAACCCGATGAGAGGAGCCAGGAACACATTGACTTCGTCAGGAAACTACACAATGCTTGCCTTTATTATGCCGATTCTCAACATGATTACTATCTTCGGGGCAGCCTTGCCAGGGCGCTCAGTCACTACGGCTGCGCTGAGGAAGCTGGAAACATGGTATCGACGAATCTTGGCAACCCTGAATATGTCGCCAAGGCAGCCTTTTTTGACAGGGAGAACGGACTCGTCCAGGTAGTTGCCCGCGGCCTCGCCAGGGAAGGAAAAAAAGCAGTACTGAACCGGCTTGCCGATCGTGCCGTGACAGCCGACTTCGCGCATAACGCCCGTATGCAGTCCATCATGGTCTGCTTCTTTGCCCAGCGCGACGATGAGCTTGAGACGGAGCGCTGGTTCTTTAAAAGTGTTGGCCAAGGGCGCCCTCTGCCCGAAGTGTTTCGTGCCATGGCTTCGTGGGCAATGCGAAATGGCCGCAACGAGTTTGTGAAGCGCCATATCCTTTCCCTGAGCAGGTCACTGCCGCCCAAGAGCTATTGGGATGTCTTACTACAGGCCAGACTGCTGGCAGACCGGAGCCTCGACAAGGTTGACGTCCTCATGCGCGAGCGTATGAAAGACGACAATGGCAAGATTGAGCCCGACGAGGACACGCTAAATGGTCTGCTTGGCGTCGCCGTTGAATTAAGAGACCCGAAGCTAGGCGAGCAAGTGATGGACATGGGCGCTGTTAGAGGTATCTCGCCCAATAACGAAAGCTGTCTCATCGCCTTGCAGCTACGTCTCGATACTGGCGACTTGGCCGCGGCAAAGGCCACATACCAGCAGGTCAAGTACCTGGAAGCTTGGCGGAATGAGTCCAAGCCTGAGTTGCTGGACCTTTACCGAAAGCTGATCAACCAATACCTGCTGCTACTGTCAGACCAGCAGCGGCCCGACTTTGAGCTCATGCGTACGCTGCTCGAGGCCGCTGAGGAGGACCAGGTGCTTCTCGCCCCCAAGACGGTCGCTGCGCTGTGTTTACGGTTTCTCGAAAATGACGAGCAGATGGAAGTCATGGACATGCTTTCAAATCATTCCTTTTTCTTCAGCGAGCCGCAGCGGGACCTTGTGCAGCAGGCCCTCATCGCCTTTTGTCAGAACACAGCCACCAGCACGGCCCGCGCCTGGGATACCTACCAGATATTGAGCCAATACTTTCAGGAAACAAGTCTCGAGCGGCGGACGGAGATCATGCAGACATTCTTCGACCGTAAACGACCGGACATGGGATCTCACGTTTTTGGCCATATGCGCCAACACCGGAGTCTAGACTTTCATCCTCGGATGGAGACGTACATCAAATGCTTTGAGGGTTTCGCCCGGCACCCTGACGCCAAGAGCCTTTCCATGGTACATAACATGCTGAAGATGGACACGACGCTCCAGCCCAACACCAAGCTCAACACGGCCCTGATGCTGGCCTACACGGCACGTGGAAAGCCGCGGATAGCCTTGGCGTTGTGGAAGGAAATCTCGCAGTCGCCCGAGGGGCCGTCTTACGCAACGCTGGAAGCCGTCTTCTGGGCCCTGGAAAGAACTTCAGGCGGAAGCACGCAGGCGCGCGACTTATGGGCGCACATAGAACATCTAGACTTGGAGGTGCCGCCACGACTCTATACGGCGTACGTCGGCGCCATTGCCGGTAGCGGGCGGGTCGACGAAGTCGCAGGCCTGTTGAAGAGTATGGCGTCCGTGGTAGGTTCGGAGCCGGACGCAATGGCGTAAGTCACTTCACCAGGGGCTTACAATACAGATGACCGCTGACGTGAATGCGGAAAGGTTGGCCGTGGCGCACAATGCACTTCCCGGGCAGAATCTTCAGGAGGAGTTTCGGGATTGGGCCACGAGCGAATATCCCAAGGCGTGGTCGGAGCTGAGCAAGGTCGGCCGACGAGTCAACCATCATATGCTCTGTCAAATCATGTTTGAGCGTGGCATGAGGGCATGACACAGAGTATTCGATGCAAGGTCTATCTGTTGTTTGCTTCGGGTTCCCACACGTTCTTGTCGCCGGACGGGTAGAACCTGGAGCGCAGGAGCTCGGGATGATCGTGGATAGTGGGATAGATTCCCATGCCCTGAACGCGGCGGATCATCTTCGCAATCTTGCGCTGGTTCACGGGGCGAAGTCCTGTGACGGACGAGGGCTGAATCTGGCCAGATGACGTGGTGAAATCCCGGATCAGAGAAAAATTCTGCGGTGAGAGAGCGTCAGCCTCTGTTTCGGAAAAGAAAAAGGACAGCGGAGTGGGATGACGGACTTTGTACATGTCGAGTGGACGGAGGCCCAGAGCATCAACCACGTCGACGTTGGGCTCGCCTTTGCGACGCATCTTCCACATCTCGACGGGGCTGAGATCGTGAGGGGAGTAGACTTCGCCCGCTTCCCAGCGACGATGCATGCGTCTTTGAAGTTGTATGGCCTCTTCTCTGATAACTGCGGTTTTGTCCGTCTTTTCGACTGCCCTCTTCTTTTCGGCATGGCGCTCAACTATAAGATCTGCCATGTATTTATCGGAAGGCCGAACTTTTGGAGTCTTCATGCCGACATTGCGCAATCTGCTAGGGGATGAACTTGCGTAGCCTTGCCGAGGTGCTGGGGAGCAGTGGATTTGTCTGGAGGCCAGAAGGGGAGCCGTAAATTGACGGGGGTGGAAATTCCGCAAGAATGATGGAAGTCGGAGAGGCATCGTGCCCGCAAGCTTGCCGGCAGACGAGAAGCTGCTGATAGTCTGACGGTGACGATGACGGTGACGATGACAGAGCCTCGCAGAGGTGATCGGGACGGGACTGGGGAACCGTCTAAAGTTGAGGTTTCGATGGATCGTGGTCGGAACGGAATAACCTATTCCGAATGTGGCTACTCTCTTAGTCCCTCCCATCTCCAATTTTCCTTGCTAACTCCATCATAACCTCACAAGACAACAGCACCGAGAGCCCGTCATGGTGCGCAAGCTCAAGTACCACGAGCAGAAGCTCCTGCGAAAGACCGACTTCCTCACCTACAAGTCAGACAAGAATCATCGGGACAAAATAGTGGTCCGGCGGTATATGATCCAGAAGCCGGAGGACTATCACCGGTATAATCGCATCTGTGGCGTAGGTCGTTGAACTCCTCTCTTTCTCTTTGAAGACGATTCTGATCGGACGGAGGGAGTCTTTGCCCCAAGAAAAGTCTTTGCGACAGCTGGCTCACCGCCTTTCCCTCCTCCCACCTGACAACGCCGTTCGGCGCAAGATCGAAACGCAACTGCTCAACAAGCTGTACGACATGGGCGTTCTGTCGTCGCGTTCCAAGCTCTCGGCCGTCGAGAACAATGTGACGGTCAGCGCCTTCGCTCGGAGACGGCTGCCTGTCGTCATGACGCGTCTTCGGATGGCTCAGACGGTCCAGGCGGCTACCAAGATGATCGAGCAGGGGCAGGTTCGCGTCGGGACGGATACCATCACCGATCCGGCTTATCTTGTGACCAGGTCTACTGAGGACTTTGTCACTTGGGTTGTGGGCAGTAAGATCAAGCGAAATATCATGAAGTATAGGGATCAGCTGGATGATTTTGAGCTGCTGTGAGGTCGGACAAGATTTGGCGTTTGGGCGTGAAAAGGGGCGTTTCTCATGGGTTCCTGGTCATGATACCAGCTTGTTTGATCATATTCTCGGGTCATCAATTGGTCTTGAGGCAATCATTGCTATCCTTGCATGAATTTTATCTCCTCCAGGGGTATCGTGAAGCGCAAAAAAAAAACCCAAGTCTCACTACAATTCGTCGTCATCGTCATCGTCCGAAATGAGAAAAATCGACGTCCGCTTCGTCGTATCTTCAGCCTTGACATCTACTTCGTCCTTGACTGGTACCGCAAGCTCGGTCTTGATGGGGGCCGCGAGCTCGGACTCGACCTTCTTGATTTCGGCTTCACACGCCGCGGTTCTCCGCATGCGATAAAAGGTATCGAGGCAATTCGTCCTTGCTTCTTGCGACCAGCTCTCGACAACGAGCGCAAACTGCGTCGCCCCGCCAAAGCCGAGCACCCGAGCCATTTCACAGAACTGCCGCACGCAGACTTCCTCGGGCGGCCGATACACGACCTTTCCGCCATCAACGTCGCCAAATAGCGTGCTCTGTCCCTCGACGTCACCAGCCGTATAAGACGTCATGGCTGCCCGGCGCGAGAGCTGCTCTTCTACCTTGGACGAGCCGACAACTTCGGAGTTGTCATGCGTGTATTCTACTCCCGCTGACGTGAGTATGGCCTGCACGGCGTCTGTTTTAGGGACGGCTGCCTTGTGTGTTTCCAGCATTTTCTCCTGGTTTTCTGCCGTGAGCAGCGCTGCCAATTGGCTGAGCCCCTTGTCTTCCGCCGACTCCTCCTCCTTCTTCATCGTACCCAGGTCTTCATCTTTGGCCGCCTGCTCCATATCGACACCCGCCAGAAGCACCCCGGCTTTGGCCTCGGCAATGTTGGTCTGGTTCACAATGTCACGTAACAGGCTTGCGTCACCCTGGAAGGTGAAAATGTTAGAGAGGCCAAATATTTCGCCCTTGCGAGCCTTATCCTGCTGGACGCCGCGAAAGTATCGACGCTCGGACGAAGCAGTGTAACCGATGTTGGCCTGCTGCTGTTTATATATTTGCCGGGCGTAGACAATCTCCTCGATAGTGCCGAGGGAGATGAGGCGGAAGACGTCAACATCACGCGTCTGGCCAATGCGATAAGCCCGGTCCTGAGCCTGTAGGTCATAAGACGGATTCCAGTGAGGATCGAGGATGACCACCTTGTTGGCCGCCGTGATGTTGAGACCCACGCCGCCGGCCTTGGTCGAAATGAGAAAGACAAACTGGGTTGGGTCCGAGTTGAAGGTGTCGACCACCTCCTGTCGCTGTTCGTACGACAAAGAGCCGTCCAGATAGCTGACGTTGTAGCTCGTGTTGGTGAAGAGATGCTGTAGGATGCGCAGCAGACGGACGCTGTGCGAGAAGACCAACACCTTGTCGCCATTTCCGTGCCAGAACTTAAGAAGCTTCTTCAGAATCTTCCACTTACCGCAGAACTCGGGATTGACAAGGCTTCCAATTCGGTCCCTTTCCTCGTAGAGCACGCGCCACGTGTCGGGCAAACAGGTTTGAAGCACTGCAAGCTCGGCCTCTTGCTTTGCCTCTAGGTCCGTTATTGATGGAGCTAGGAGCGTCAGGTGGTTTGCTAGCTTTTGGAGCACGATGATGCTAGGAAAGACGATGCGCTGCCACGGAGCTCCGCTGGGTAGAAATTTCTGGCAGCACCAGCCCTTTTTGTTGCCGTGAGAGCATTTTTCCGATATGGTCCGTAGGATATGGAGGTCGGCGCTTTCGAGAAAGTTTTCGTACGCCGTCCTTTGAAGGTCTGTAAGCGGGCAGAAGACAACTCTGTCCGTCTTCTTAGGTAGCTGGTCGGCGATGAGCGTCTTCATCCGACGGAGGAAGTAGCGCGGAAGGAGGTTATGAACAAGCTTGTTGGCCGTCTGACGCGCTGAGCTGAGCTGCGCAAAAGTAGCCTCGTGCGACTGGCCGACAGTGAGGGGTGTGGTGATGGCATCTTTCCACTCGGCGTGAGTGCCGAAGTGTCCTGGATTGGTCCAGTCGAGCAGCGTCCAGAGCTCCTCGTACTTGTTTTGGATGGCAGTGCCGGTGAGGCCGATGCGGCAAAGAGTGTTGACCTCGTTGAGTGCCTTGGTCGTGCCCGAGTATCGATCCTTGAGTTTGTGGCACTCATCAGCAATGACGACGTCCCATTCGACCATGTTGATAACGCTGCGATTGTTCTTGTACGTATCGTAGGTGGTGATCATGATTTCGAGAAGTCCCGAGCGGGCCGTGCTAAGCACGTCGTCCTTATTCGGTCCATGGAAGACGTCGACGTGCCACCATCCCCACCGAGCGAGTTCACTCTTCCAGTTCATTATGAGGCTCCCGGGGCAGATAATGAGAACACGAGGATACCAGCGGCCGCTGTAGAGGCGTATTTCCCGCATGCGCTTGGCATCGCGTTCGTCGCCCGTTTTGCCAAAGGCAGCGGTGAGAAAGGCGACGACTTGAACCGTCTTACCCAAGCCCATGTCATCCCCAAGAATGCCACCCTCCTGGTAGACGAATTTGCGATGGAGGAATCTCACACCAGATACTTGGTAGTCCCGAAGATATTGAGCGACGGATGCTGGTATCAGTCCCGTGGACTGGGGAAGCTCGATATCTCTGTATGGCCGCCATGGCTTGATGCCGCTGTTGGCAGGGAATTGCGGCCTTTCGGCCAGCTCACCAAGACGCTGGAAGTCGTCAAAATGAATGTCGCTATAATCGGGAGGCAGCATGAGAGCGGCCTGGTGATGAGTTTTCTTCTTCGCGTCAAAGATTCGCCGTCGCTCTTGTAGATAGTCGGGTATCTCGCCAGGCTCTATGTCTTCTTCTTCTTGTACTTCATCGCCGTGTATCCTGGCTATATTCCGTGGCTTTCTCGACCTGCGTCTCGCCTTTCTTCTCTTGGGCTTGCCCGGCGGGCCGTCCGACTCGTCCGTCCATCGGACCTTGTCCTCCACTTTTGCTGTTCTCTTACGATATGAGAGTCTCGCGGCCTGATCTGAGTCTTCGGCATTCAATAATGCGTTCTCGCTCTCCTGAAAGTCGGCGTCCTTCATGTCCCAGCCTGCGGTCGGGATACGCGATGCGACATGACGAGGACGAGAGGCGGAAGAGCGAAGGCACGTGATAGCGCGCTGATGATGACGACTCTGATGTCACGCGCTTACTAAATCTTCGCAGGGGTCATGATCTCTAACGGCTCAGATGCATGGAACGACGGACAAAATAAGTGCAGCAAGAGTCTACAGACATACATACATACATATATACAGTAATACAAATCGTACGGTATGTCTATAATCTCTCATCTTCCGGACCTACTCGTCTAGTAAGCTGACGCAGAAGGTGAAGAAAAGATGGACAACAGGGCAAGAGTCGTATCATTGTACGAGGTAAGGGACTGCCAAAGTGTTACTGTATAAGTCCGGATTGATCTACCGTGTAAGGATACTGAATACCTACCTGGTAAGGTAGATCTCGCGTTGAATCTGTTTGATCTCCTTCCTTAGCTAGTCTTGCGGCCTTTAATCCCGAAGCCCCGTACTCTGCCTAGAAAACCGAGCCTATTACTCGTCTGTGATTGAATACTTGAGGACTCCGAAGCTGCCCGAGTTCTCTTTTTCGCGCCTTCGGTGGCCGGACGGTGACCCGACTGCACTAGCCGTTGAGTATCACTGACGCCGTCTTTTTTCCAATAATCGGTCTTGACCGCTTTCTTGGCCTCCAGGTCTTTACGGCCGAATCTAACATCTTGTTGCCTAATATGATCCCAATGAGTCACCCTATCCGCTAGTAAGCCTCTAAATGCTGCGGTCTTTTCCCGATCAATGGTGCTGTAAATCGTTCTCTCTCTCCTGAATGAAGGTTTGTGGCTATTTCCATGCACGCCGCGGCCGTTGCCAAAAAAAGGCTGCATATAGATAATCTCTTTGCCGTCTTCATGAGAAGTTGGAAGAGCAGCTTTCCGACTCTCGCCCGGGTGTTTCGCTACTCGAGCTACCTGCAGTCCGGTGGCACTTTCTGGCAGAGGTGGCAATGGTCTTGATTGAATGTCGGAAACACTCTGGCCAGAGAATGATGGTCCAGCATCTGGCTTCGGTGTGCCTCGGATAAAGGGAAGACTGGGGCTGGGAGGCGAGATGCCGATTGGTCTCAAGGAGGCCACGTGAAAATTGTAAGCGCAGACTTGATGAAAAGGGACGAGTGAAAGACTGGTTAAAGCTAAGCCGAAATGCATGAGCATCATGTGCAAAGACGTTGGTTGAAGGCACGAGAAACTGTTTGAGACTGAGGGAGATGAATGAACCGTAAATTGAAGAGAATGTGTTGGGTTTCAGCCAAGGCTGTGAAAAAATCTCCTTCGGTCACTTTGAATACAGATGAGTTATGTCGTTGTAGAGATTGCATGACCCTTTGCGCTAGAGTAGTTGTTACCTAGGCCGTGTGGCAATGAACGATCTGGATACTTCGACAGGTTGTGAGGGCTAGCCGGGCTCTATTTATTAGGGCTGCAGGGCTGTTGAAGAGAAGGCCTGGGCCCTGTCCATAGATCCACAGTCCTTTTCTTCATACTGAAAAGAGACTCATTTTACGAACGTCTGGTTGAGAGATGTGACCGGTGCAAAGGGAGTTCACTTTGATTACACACACCTGACACACACCTGAATATTATCTGGCCACTTTCATCTTCCAGTCTGACCTACGACTGTCTGTAGCCGCCTTGGAGTATACATACATACATACCTAGTGGCAGAGACGAAGGGATTGTGAAGACGATAGACGCATGGATGTGCCATTGTCTGAGACCTCCACCAACAGGTGCGTGCGAACCCAGACAATGGGACAGAATGGACCACTCAATTTAAGCTGCCAACATTGTTGAAGCTTTTCCGCGCCAGCAGGGATCTCACCTTGCATTTTCTTACTCAAAAACTGCTCAAAAGCCTAGTAGCGAGGAGAGATTTCTTGCAGCCTACAGTTGCTAAGCCTCGTCGAATCATGTCTACTTACTTGGAGCAGAGGCTTCGTCTCCCTTTGCGTGAGTTTCTTCCACACTCTACAGACATACATAAAGAAATCCCTGGGGATGTATGCATGCCGTCGAGAAAAGGCTCAATTATGAGTTGAGGCGTCATCAATACCTTGACTGAAGAACAGGTTCCGCAAAATCAACCTTGCCCTCGTTGCCATGTAGTTTTCAGCCAAGAGAAAGAGTGCGAAAAAGGCTCATAAGATGGCAGTTCACATATACCAGGCGTGTTATTTCTTCACTTGTGTCTTCTATTGCCTGCCCTGGGCAAATCAACGTGATATGTCCCTGAGTGGATCAGTGGACGAGCAGTAGTAGTAGAGTTGCAAGAGCGGGCAACACTGAGCTTTCGAAACTTTGGCGATCAGCGCCCAGTATCTGTGAAGGAGTCTGCTGAAACGAGCTCTTGAACAACCGGTTGAGGCGTTGCTAAGTAAAGCGCTCAGTTCGAACACAGCCAGGCGTTCATCTGGCTGCCTTCAACTTTCCGGAGCGAAAGGCTAGATGTCTGTACAGGCTGTGTATGTATATAATCCCTGCCATTTCATCCCAAGGATGCCTTTTCTACGGTTTTATACGACTCCGTATAGAATGACTCGGGGGCTCGTATTGACCCGGAATCGAATAACTACCGTAATGTCCTGACTTTCTACGAGGATAATAGGGTCATCAGGGTAGTCACCAATCAGGAAGGTCGAGAGAAAAGAATCACATGTAGGAAGTGGGAAGCGTACATACATCAACACACACGCATATGTATAAATACCTAGGCACGTCAGATATCAGGAAGAGATGGAACCAGAAACGAGATCTTCATCGCAACAAATGTGCCGACTGTTGGAGAACGCTCCCTATATAGAACTATAATAAATGGTATTAATATATACGAAATGGACCGAGGCTCGAGTGAAGCACCCGAACAGTCCGAATCGGAGATATTCGAGAACTGCCTCAGATTCCTACTGCAGGTAACTGAATCCTCGATGCCCAAGACGAAATCGAGCAGACTGATGCGCCCAAGGCTATAGTTCAGTTCCCGACGTACATACATACATGCGGGAATAACTTGGCGGTGACAAAGGGTAGCCACAGGAGCAACAACGATTCGGCAAAGATGTAGGATTTGGTACGGGAGCATGTTCCTATGAGGCTAGTAATCAGGGGATTCTTCGAAGACGAAGAAGCGAATCTTGGCATCACGCCGGAAAGGCTTTGAGGTTTTCGGCAACGCATGAGATCGAGATGCGTTCTAGGCGAAAATAAGAGACTGGCTAATAAGCCCATATGGCATGAAAAGGTGACGCTGACGGCCTGCCTGGTGACTGAGTACGACAATACAAAGTTGACTGCTCGCGTAAAAGGCTTTTCTGAATCACGGGTACCAGATTTTATTTGCCACGAAATGTCGAACAGCTAGAAGTTTGGCATGGGTCAGGATGTTGAGGATAGAAGTATGTTCAGTGTTCTTGATTGAGTGATGCTATGCCTGTGTATTCATTTCATCCATTCTCTTCCCTTTGCTAACTACCTGATCGCTGCCGATATCCTCACACAGGTGTGAAACCTGTACAAGTCCATACACAGAAAGTTGTAACATCCAATTTTTTTTTTCACTGACCGGCCGATGACTCTGATCGGGGATAGAGAGTCATCATCAATGGCGCCTTTTCCCATAAGATAAAGTTTCGTTGCGACTGTAGCCAGTCTTCCCTAGCATGTAGTCGCTTAAAGTCAAAAGCAAAGAGAAATCTGGCGGCGATGAGTCTCATCTCAGCGTAAGCCAGGCTCTGGCCCAGGCAATCTCGCGATCCGTAGCTGAAGGGCCTAAAGGCAAGTCTGTTGTCGTCATCAAAGACAGCGTCGTACAACGGGTGCGATTTCGGCAACCACCTCTCTGGTCGGAAAAATGATGCGTCCCTGAAGTGGGATGGGTTGCGGAACGTGGCTTGCAAGGAAACGAAGATGCGCGTCTATAAAGAGCGTGTCTCAGCAGAGAAAGCTTGTCTAAAGCGAACAAGTCACTCACTCCGGCGGGAACGTATCGACCACCGACAATAGCTCCTGGGGAAACCCTCGGGGGTAGGTCAGCCACTGGAGGATACAGACGAAGCGTCTCTTCGATGCAGGCGGACAGATAATGAAGCGAAAGGCAGTCCCGAAGACCAAAGCTTTCGCAAGAGGCGAATCTCGATCGCACTTCGCTGGTTGCAAGCCGGTATGGTTCCGCGTCCTCGGAAAGAAAGTACAGCAAACCAGAGAGCGCAGTAGCCGTCGTCTCGCTCCCACCGACGAAGAGCGCACCAGATGTGGCAGAAATCTCCGACTCGGACATAGCTTGCAGGCCTGATCCGCCCATCATGTGAGCCATATAGTCTCGACCTGAAGAATTGCCAAGCCGTCTCCGCGTGTCGGCCTCTTGGCTGGCAAGGGAGCGGTTATGCGAGCTGCGAGCAACTGACGAGCTGGGCTTGAATATGTTGGTGATCGCCCTGAGTATGGGATAGTGCTCGAAAAATTGGCGCATAGCCAACCCCTTAGCTCCTTGAATGGTCGACAAAACCCAAGCGTGTTTACTATCGTCTTTCAGACAATTTAGCGACTTGGAGAAGCCTAGTTGACCGATGATGTCAAATGTGGTGAAGTTGAGCATATTGACCATGTTGACAGGCTGGCGACGCTGGGCGAATTCATCGAGGCAAGACATCAGCTGGTTGACATGCTTGATCAGAACAGGCTCCTGCGCTGATAGCGAGGTCTCGCTGAAAGCCGGGCTCAGCAGACGTCTCATACGTCGGTGGTCCTCGGACGGCGCATTAACGATGCTCAGATGGTCAGCAGAGTCAAAGTAGCCGGCTGGCTTGGGAAATTCCTGTTTCCTGCAGCCATAGACAGAGGCCCAAGCTGTTGAACCGTCTACCATGAGGTAGTTGGGTCCGATACGGACGACAGGGCCGAAGCGCTGGTGAATTTTCGCCGCGTGTTTCCACCATGTTCCTTGAACATAGAGACGCCGAACGAAGGGCAAGTTGGTGATGGCGTAGAGGAAGGGGCCTCGAAAACTTGACAAGGGATGGAAATAGATGCGATTGATGGCTCTGACCAGATGAAAGATGAAGACCTGATGGCTGGATAAGATCCGAGTGACAACGGGTTTGCTCGAGGGAGACTACCTGAACAAGGATGATAAGCAAAATTAAAGTGCAGTGAGCTGATGCCCAGTCGACAATTAGATGCCGTCGAATCGACATCACTTCTTTTATGTCCATCTCAGCAGCGGGGAGGATGAAAAAGTTTTGATCAGGGCGGATTAAACATAATAATATGATTTATATCTGCTGAATGCCCACCTACCCGGCTATGAGGTATTATAAACAGATCAACGCGGTGCGCGACACATCTGTGCCTAGTGTATTAGCTCGCCCAATAAGCATGGTTCGTCGTCAGGGAGAAACATTTCAGTTGCTCATTTGGGCGAGGCCTGCCTCGAGCTGAATTAGATTTGCATGTTGCTCAACTTCACCGTCGTTTGGGCTTGTGTCGTGCTACAAATATCATGCCACCTTGATAAATTCTTCTCTCATCTTGACGACGGGCTTGAGCAAACATCTTCCCGCGCTCACGTGTAGATGACAGAGACTGCTCCGAGTGTGGCCGTTATGAGTTCCGACACTAAGGACAAAGGAATGGTCACGGTCAAGTCGAGTAGGACGAATGAATACGCAGGTCGCCATCAGCAAGCCGACGCTATTCGAATACGAGATGTATTTGCGAAGTAATCACCGATGGGCGCGCTGTGTCATGCAGTCATCGGGAGACTTCCGGACCAAGGACTGGTCAATGCTCCGCCACGATCCTGCAGCCACGGGCGGCTACAGTGGTCACTAACAAGGTCAGACACAAGGCGCAGGGTGAGAAAGGGCATTAATTCCAGGGCATCGTCAGCGTGCTGACTGTCTGAGACTCTGACGTGGGTAAACCGATGGCGCGCATCACCCCTCTCCATCCCAAGTCGTTTGTCGACAGGTAAAAGAAAAGGACAAAGGAAATAGAAAACATCGCAGAAAGAGGTATCTGAGCCGTTATTCAAAGAGAGAGATATCTCCAACAGGCCGCCGCGACAACACGCACTCGTCGAGACCTAGTTGATTCCCCGTCATGGCGACTATCTCGAAACGATGATGTAAACGGCGTGGATGATGCCGGGAAGATAACCAAGAATGGTAAGACCGATGTTGATGAGTAGGTCAACGGTGCAGCCAACCTCGAGGAAGACACCCAGAGGGGGGAGGAAGATGGCGCAAATGAATTTGCAGATGTCGCTGCCGGAGGGGGAAAGAGGGAAGAGGACGCGTCAGACCTGGTCACTGGCAAAGCACAAAGACGAAGAGGTTTGCTTACCTAGCAGTGAGAGGCATGATGGGTAGGTAGTTAAAGTGCAGCTCAGGGCGATGATGATGCAGAAAAGCGAAGGGAGCGTTCAGGCGACGATGAGGGATGCAGGATGATGAAGAGTGCGATGTGAGGGGGAAAAGGGAAAGAAAAAAGAAGGCTGGTCAATAAGAGGATGAGAGAGATGAGGGGGGAGGGGGGGGGGGGGGGGGGTAATGAAGTGAGCGTAGGAAGGTTACCTAATAAACGGCGACTACCGCTGGTCCTACGGGGAGTGAGACGTTGGCGGCTGCGCCGTCACCCGCTAGCCCGTCACCTTCCGTCACCAGTAGCCTGAGCCGTAGGATCCGCAAGCCGCGACGCCCGTGGGGGATTGAGCTTGGCCAAGGATGGCGCCTACTGCCTAGCAGTCGTCGTCGCACAGGGCACCCTAGTCACAGCCCGCGTGGAAAAGCAGGGAGCTCTCCTCAACCTTGTCCAAGTCGGTCCATCCGGGGTCAAAAAATTTTTTGCAAGGCCGAATAACTTGGCTAGGATGGACCCAAAAACCCTCTACGGATACAGGGACAGGAATAGCAGGGTCACGGCACGGCCCCTTTCTCTCCCCAGCCCAGCCACCGCTCGCCTTTGGCGTTGCGTCATGTCAGATCCGAGCGAGTGCACACATGCTCATGTACATACGTCATATCGACCAAAAGCCCGCTGAGGAGCACCGCCACCGCCACCGCCGTCTCTCGGCCCTGAGTGGCTCGTGAGTTGTATGTATATGCATACATATGTATGTCTCGACAACAGGCAGAAACGAGCTTCACGAGATCGAGATTCTCACCGAGAGAGTTCACATACTCCGTATCCGTAGTAGGCCCTGATTTTTAAAGAAACTACGGACCAGATGCTCCAGGTACCTAGGTAGTCGTTAGTACACAGTAGTCGTCAGTTCACAGTTTCATTTGTCCGGACAAGTTTCCTTGATGGATAGAGCTAGGCAGGCAAAATCGTTAAAATCCCAGGGCCCCATGATGACTTTCCAGGAATACGGATATACTTTAATCAAATCTTACTCCCCAGGCAACGCAACGACGTCATTATTTATGTAGAGGCAAAATAAACAAAACAAACGCAATCCACATTTGGCAGTTCATCAGCTCAAAGACGACTGCGTCTGTCCCTCTTCCCTCGTTACTCCTGCTTCCGCTCTCGATCCCCTCCGAGCCTCCGACCATAAAACCACGTTCCCGCCAGAGAGGATGACAGCAACGATCCGCCGTACATGCCGATGACAATCGTCACCGGCCACCGCTGCCATTGACGGTCCCAGTCCAGCGGGATGGGCACCGCGCCCAGCCACGCCCCCGTGACGGCTCCCAAAAGCCCGCCAAACGTCTCGTCCAGAGGTGCCGTCGCGCCCGCCACAGCCAAGAGGGCATCGCTGTCGACGCCGCGCGCGTAGAAGATGGGAAACAGGCCGAGAAGCGCCAGGTGTGCCGAGCATAGCATCGTCTTGGCCACGTCGTCTAGGAGGGGCGCACCGAACAGTACCATCAGTGCAAAAGTCACGGGTGTCGCCATGGCCGTGAGCACGAGGGAAAGCACGGCCGTCTATGATTAACACGCCGTGGTCAGCCCGGCTTCTTCTCTGTCTCTCCACGTTCCAGGGTTCTCTACTACTTCCCCCCCTTCTCTCTCTCATGCGGCTAGCCTCACCGAGACACGACCCGGCCCACCCGTCGAGCTCTTCTTTCTCTCTCCTGGGCGGGCCTTCCTAGTTGCCTTGGAGCCTGCTGCGGGGAGACAAACGACGGCGTAGACGATCTGCATCACCGCTACCACCGGTAGTGCCGACCACAATGTCCCCGCCGGGTCCATGACCAAAGCCTGAAATCGTACTGCAAGAAGCACGAGTAGTAGACCCGGTCGAGCTATTGAGATGACCCGCGCCAGTGTCGTGTCGTGTATGGCGATGGTGTCGATACTCACCCTGGCCTTGGCAGCCGCCGTTGAACTGGGTACGGAGGCTGTCTCTGCTGAGGGCATCATCGCCGCGTTACAACGAGCTGTGGAGAGCATGTTCGACGAGGGAAGCGAATCCGATAGGCACGCCGGTGGTTGTGGTTTTGCGCATTGTCGGCCACCGCCCACGTTGGTCCCAAATTTAGAACTTGAAGACACATTACTGCAAAGGAGGTGTCGTGCTCCAGTCACGTGATTTGACACTGATAGCGACGCGTGTCATGTGATGGCAGTTTTCCGGATACTACAAGCATTGCATCACGAATCAGAGCCTCACCCCTGAACACTGCTTTAAACTGCTGTTTGATTATCAACGCTGCTGCGTCCAACTCATGTTCTTCTGTAAATAGCACCAGTGTCTCGCCGCTCGCGCGCCCGGAACAAGCTGACTCTTGTTTAAGGGAGTAGTCAAGCCAACACGACCCGGTTCTCACCTCGTCACGATTCTGGCCGGTGCGCCGATTTGATCTCATCTATCCGTTATCTACCTGCTCTCCCTTACTATGCTATGCAGCGCATGCATGTAATATTTGAAGAATCCAGTCAAAACGCCTTTGCCTCTTGAACTCCACCTGGATAGTTCGCTTGACGCATCCAGCAGTGATCCGGGATCATATCAAAGCATGGCCTCGGCCGCGTCGTCGGACTCCTCCCAATCTACGTCGACTGCCTTCTCCTCCGCGCGCCGTTGCACCTCGGCCAGTCCCGACAGCTCAACGACGTAGTTTGTCTCCTGTAGCGCCCTCCGTAAGAAGGTCCAATTATCCTGACGATAAGCCTCAATGATCCTGGGGCCGCAGGCGCTGCATTTGTCGTATGGGTGACCGCGAATCACCAGGTTTTGAAAAGTAGAGACGTGACCGCGGATCTGGTGAGGCACGAGGCCCAGCGGATGCTCCGGCGGATCTCTGTCCGGCACGAAGCCTGGCGTCGGCTGCGGTGCCGCCGCATGCTTGCCAAGGGGATGCTGCACGAGGCTCGCCAGGATCTCAACCAGGAGAGCTGAGGCAATGGCCGCCACACCGGGTCGGGTCACGGTGCATTGCTGATCGAGTGTCTGGTCCCGCATCGACTGTTGCCAACTGATTAGTTCCTTCATCGAGCCACCAGTCGAGTCTTACTCACATCGGCCGGGGCGACAACGTCATTGCAAAAATAACAACCCAGTTCCGCCTGACTGTCTTCTGTTTTTTCGGCGCCGTGACGCATGACGACGTACGAGTCGAAGCCCAGCGCCGCGTTCATGACGATTTTGCCCATCGCCTTTCCCATGACCGTCGGCAGCCAACGAGACTCACGCGTATCCATGAGCAGGAAGATGACGTCGTGTTCCTGCATCAGGCTCTCGAGCCTGCCCAGATCCGCCTTTGTCTTGGCCTCGTTCGTGGTGGGATGCCCAAGCATGGGCACTGAAAAACAGTGGCCCTCGCTCTCGACGCCAGGGTAGATCCGTTTGAGCATGGCAGCCGCGCTTATTGCCTTGGGCTTGCCGCCGTCGATACAGTCTTGAAACTCGAAAAGAGGTTGGCGCACCGGGTTCGAGTACGACACGCGTCCTGAATCGACAAAGGTAATCTTCTTGACGCCCCAGCCCATCAGATTCCGCGAGACATAGCAGCCCAAAGTGCCGGCGCCAAGGAGCAGACATCTGGTGTTCTTGACGCGGTCTAGATCGAGGTCCGGGGCAAGTCGCCATTTCATGAGCTTGAGATTCATGTCGACGGCTGAGTCCGCCAGCCGGGACGGATCCATGTACTCTCCCAGGTTGGCCTGTTGCGCCTGCAAGTTTCCATTCCGCGACCTCTCCCAACCAGTGACTTTTGGCATCTCGACCGTGTGCATATCATCGACTGCGTCCATAACTATGGGAAGGACGACGCTCCGAGCCTCGTGCCTTTTGGCCTGTGTGTCGCGGTAGCTGAGAATGTTAACCCGGCGAAGACGGAACCGCTGTCGAATTAACACAAGCAGATTCCTCAACGGCCATCCTGGACCCTCGGGGTAGGTTGAAGGGTCGACGAAGGCGACGTAACAATCTGCTTCCGGCACTCCGCTGAAGAACCCATCTTCGAAGCTGCGCAGGGAAGACACCTCCCAAGTGTAGCCCAGTTGCTGCGCCAGGTCATCGTCGAGTTCAGGGTCGAGAACCCGCATCTTTTTAGCAAGGAAGAAGCCATGTTCGCGGTTGTCGACGCTGTAGCGCCAGGTGCCAACGGCGTCGACAAGCGACGTGCTCTCGTTGGAGTCAAAGTGCTGGGCGGGGCCATCTCGTCTCCACGCGGGGTTGGAGTGGAGGGCGGGGAAGGCGAACCAGTAGGTGAACTTGTATTTTTTAATGTCGGCGTAAGAGAGGACGACGAAGGAAGCGAGCAGGGACGGAATCGAGTAAATAGTGCCGTCGTTGATGGCGTCCCATATCTGCACGAGTGAGAAGGGATGGCCAAGAGAAATCGAGAGGTTCAATGTACCTGGCGGGCTGCCGTCTGAAGCATGGCCGACTTGTCTGTGGCCTTGAAGGCCTCGATGGTATTGAGGTTCTTGATGATACCCTCGGCTCTGGCGGTGCCGAGAGGCGAGCTGGGAAGCTGGGTCAACACTATGTGGGGGCGAGAAGAAGGGTGACGAAGCACCTCTTGCTCGTCAGGGCGTTGCCCAAGATTTGCATGCGGCAGCTGTCTTCAGGCTTCTCCGCTCGAGGCTCGTAGAGACCCAGCACATTGCGGGCGGATTCGTCGAGCTTGTCCTTGTCGATTTTTGAGGCGAAGAGGGCCGAGTAGAAGGGCAGCTCGATCTCGGATGTGAAGGTCGCAAACTGGAGCGGAGCAGCCATGATGGCGAAGGAGGCCCCTTTGGACGCGAGGGGGGGGGGGGGGGGGGGGGGGGCGGGGGGGGGGGGGGGGCGGGGGGGGGGGGGGGGGGGGGGGGGGGGGGGGGGGGGGGGGGGGGGGGGGGGGGGTTTATCTTCTTTGCTCGGAACGGCAGCCAAGAAGCGTCGTTGCGGGTGCGTGGACGTTCGAGCTTCTTGCGGCTTTGCTATCTGAAGCGGGAATGAGGCGACAAGAGAACGAGTCGCGGGAAAAGCATGCGCCGAGAGAAATACACAGCAGTCGGGGCGCACAGTCGTCGGTCGCGAAGAGAAAGATGAGGAGGAGGAGGAGGAGGATGATGAAGAATGATGACGCTTATCACGAGCTCGGAGCAGCGAAGGCCAGCTGACGATGGCGGGCTGCTGATAAAATTGCCCCGCCGCGGGGTCGCCGTCGCCCTGCAGCTGTTAGGCGAGCCGAGCAGGTACCTACCTAACTACCTACCAGCAGCGTCCTGCAGCAACAGGCGTTTCTAGGTATGCTCGCCTTGGTTACCTTCTTATTGAAACAGATTTTTGCTGCATGAGAAAGAAACGCGAGATTCAAGTCTGCAAGTGATAGTAGCTAACAGCAGTTGAAAACCTTGTCTAATAAGACGTCCGGTATGGTGTAGTGGCTAACATCGCTCGCTCTCACGACCAGCGCCGAGCAGCCCTGGGTTCGATTCCCAGTACCGGAGTAGCTTTTTGCACATTATTCCGCTTACCCTTGAGACAGAGTGCATTGCGAAACTTTTGTTCTTGACCGATTCTCGTCCCAATTTTTCAAGACGTTTGTGCCGTTGTTGCGCTCCTCACCTTAACCTTACTACATGTCTCCTTTGTGGCGAATCACTTATTCAATTAGGGCCGGTGAGGACCATACCAGGACGTTCGTAACGATTTCCGAGATGCAGAGCCCCTGCGCCTTACTCACCCTGACAGCCATCATGGGTGTTAGTACTGAGGGTTGCCATAGTCAATATTCCGTAGGAGAGGCAGAAACGAGCCGGAGGGTTCTCCATTAAGAAATTCCTCTAAACTCCATGTTCTAACGACTCCAGTGATACATTAGATACGTGGAAGCGTGTATGTAGGTACATATGTAGGTATGAATGTAGGTGGTTGGAAATAAATGTATGATTAGGGAAACGGAGGATTTCGGGAACGACTAGATAGCAGGACACATACACACATGAACCTCTCCATCAGGCCAGAACGATAGTGAGCAGTGGCGGTGACGAGTAGTCACAAACTCGTGGGTGCACCCGAGATGCAGTGGAAGAGACTAAGGAGTCGTAATGATATCTACACGTAAATAGAACCTTCTCTATTCCAGGAGAAATTTACCGGCCGGCTCAATCAATCATTTGTTTTCTCCTTTCACTCTTCCAACTATCTACAGACTTACAGCATGTTGTGTGTGATGTTTGTATGTGTGTGTGTTAGATTGTTACATGCGGCAGAAAGCGCGTGTACGAGTAACTCGACTTCACTGCCTCAGGATTCCCCTCCCGCACGAGTCTTGAGCATCCCCAGAAGCCGCGCCAGCTTAGTCTTCAGCATGGTGTTGGGAGCTTCGTCAACGCCTACCAACCGTCTGACAAGAATGTTGTAAAGGCCCCCAAATGTCAGTGCGATTGCCGTGGACGTGAAGATGATAACATTGTACGGCATGCTAAAATCCGGTGTCGGTAGGTACAGAAGGAGGCTAGTAGTGCGCAGGTTGAGGCCGGCGCGCGGCGCGCGGGTGGTGATGACGGCGGCCGCCACGTCGAAGCCGCGGTTGGCGTCCGGAGGGTACTCTGTATAACGCAGGATCGACTTGGAGAAGTCGTATGTCAGGAAGACAGTGCAACGGGCAGGGATGCGCATCAGAAGCTCAAGTTGGGTGCCGCGGGCGCGATCGAGGGCCGGGCGGTAATATATCTCCTCTATAATGCGTGACGAAGAGTTGGTGGCGACCGAGGAAGACGAGATGCGTGTCGACAGCGTGTGCAGGTAGATGCGCATGAACCATGGAAGCGACTCCATGTAAACGAATTCAACCTCGCTGTCGCCAGGGTTGGTCAGTATGGCCTGAACACCGCCGTGCTCCTGGCCGTGGCCCATGAAGCTGCGCTCTGCAAACAGCAGTGGCGTCTCCGGCTCGACGAGGTCGCGAGATGCCGCCGCTTCGACGGCACTGGGCTTAGTTAGCTCCAAGTCGAACTCGGCATCGTCCACGTCCGGAATATAGCAACGGGACATTCCACTCGGGTGTTTGATATCACTCGACGAAGCCCTGGTAACGGAGACGGTACGTGAATCGGGGACCTGCAAGCATATAGGTGGCGTTTTGCCGTCGGTCAAGGGGCATACGCCTTTCATGGCACGACCAAAGATCTCGGACAGTGCCCAGTGTTGGCCATGTAGATGGTCGGCGGGGAAGCAGGCGCCTTCACCATTGTATGGCTTGGACTCGTCGCAGAGAAGGTCCTGGCTCGGCGGCGGTCGCGGAATAGGGTTGTCTTCGAGGAAAAGGTGAGTTCATCTGTCATAATTCGCACAGGACGAAAGACGCACCTCTTGGCCTCTTCGAGCGCTCGACGTCAAGTACCATGTCGATAGTCTGCTCCATCTGGAGGACACAATCGCCGGATAGGTCACAGATGGGCCTCACATCGATGGCCATGCTCTGAAATGAGGCGTCAAAGAGCTTGTGCCCATCGAGTAGACTGGCGATGCCGGCCTTGCCCTTACAGGGCAGCAGCTTGAGGAAAGGGGTCAGATTCTCGGTACAGACGACCTCGTGCGGGAGAACGCCATGGAGCAGACTAGTCTTCTCGAGTGTGGCGTAGGGGTGATGGCCCTCTGGTTGAAAGGACACGACAGGGCGGGTGGTGCGCGTCGAGTCGATGAAGTTGAGCGAGGCGCAAAACAGGCCAGAGAGAGCATTGGTTAGCGTCAGCCAATTCTCGTCGGCGTCCCTATCCAACCACGCCCAGAGCTCGACGCCTGTGCCGCCTTCACGAGCGCCTCCCCAAGGGCGAGCGCCCCAACGCTCGGCATCCCAGCGACCGAGGGTGAAGCGTAGATGCAGCTCGCGCGTGCCGGCGTGCTGCAAGATCTGGCCCAGTGACCGAGGGAAGAGTCGGAAATTATGCGCCTCAAAATCGGCAAGAGACGTATTGGATCGAAAGTTGAAGCTCGCGAGTAGAGCCGAAAGAGGAAGCGGCCGCAGGCTAAGCTGCTCGTGGTAGTCGGAAGCGGCCGCGGCGAGACCGGCGACGAGACTCGCGATGAAGAGAAGCGTCGTACGGTGACGCATCATGAGCAAGGAGAGACGATGTGGCAGGATACGATCTTCATCTCATCAAATATTCCTTCATATCGCCGGTCCGGTAGTTGGATGGCTATGAGAGGTAGAGGAAGATAGTGTACGGAGAGGAGGTCTGTCTGTACGGACCTCTCGGCATGTGTGTCCTGACTTACGAGGTTCAGCGGGAGGCCACCTCTGGCTGATGCTGTCGGCGCTTACGTTAATCCGATTAGAGGTGGCCGGTACTTACCTCATCAGCCTCCAGCCTGATAGGCTATAGCTAAATGCCGCGAGCAATCCCAGCAATCCCTCAGGCGGTGAGCAATTGCCGTTGGTTGATAGGGAAATTCTGCCAGTCCTGTCAACCAACAGACGAAATCGTCATCCATCAAACCCCCCCCCCCCCCCCCCCCCCCCCCCCCCCCCCCCCCCCCCCCCCCCCCCCCCCCCCCCCCCCCCCCCCCCC
>PDHQ01000302.1:29310-40437 GCA_003339415.1 Ophiocordyceps camponoti-saundersi (nom. inval.)
GGTGTGGAGGGAAATTTCTCCCGTCCCGTCACACACCAAACACAACCTCTCACCACCCCCCCCCCCCCCCCCCCCCCCCCCTTCAAAGTTCGTCCCCTCACTTATCCTCGAGACACACCCGCCTTTCCACTTTGTGTCATCAATATGGCAGCGGAGCAGAGGAAACTGCTGGAGCAGCTTATGGGCAGCTCCTCGACCTCGCGGGAAGCCCAACTCTCTCTTGACGATCCTAAAGTTTGCCGTTCGCATATCGCTGGCAGCTGCCCGCACGACCTGTTCATCAACACCAAGCAAGACTTCGGCCAGTGCCCAAAGGTGCACTCTGAATCGCTCAAGGCTGAATACGAGGCCCTCTCGGATCGCGAGAAGCAGAGGCACGGCTTCGAATATGACTACGTCCGCGACCTTCAAAAGTATATCGACGATTGTAACCGCCGTATCGAAGGTGCCCAGAAGCGTCTCGAGAAAACTCCGGAAGAAATACGACAGACAAATGATCTGGTAAACCGGCTCTTTGCTTTCAACGACTTATTTCTGACTTCTTCACCAGCTCGAAAGCATTGCCGACCTCGAGGGAAACATTAAGGCAGGACTGCTAGAGATTCAGCTTTACGCCGAGCAGGATTTAGTCTCAGCAGCCATCGATGAGTGGTTTAACCTGAAAATAATGGTGCAGTCAAAGGCAGAAAAGGAGCGGGACCTCAAGTCGCTCTCAGATACGTCTGGCCCCTCTGGTCATCAGAAACTTCAGGTGTGCGACGTCTGCGGCGCCTACCTCAGCCGTCTTGACAACGACCGTCGGCTTGCCGATCATTTCTACGGGAAAATGCACCTAGGCTACGCGCAAATGCGCAAGGCCCTTGACTCTTTCCCCAAGGAAATTAGGAGTCGCGCGCGTCAGCTGCCGGCTATGGATAGCGAAGGTCTCGGTGGTTCCCGCGGACCTAAGGGATCGGGCGGCTATAGGGCCTACAAAGGTGGCGGCAGAAGTCATCGCAACGGCTAAAGTCTCAACGACGACTGAAGGCCGTGAAGTTCGCGGAGGACTACTTGGGGTTTGGCGTTTTACGGACTTTTCTGTTTGAGGGCAAAGAAGGAGCCAGATACCCTTGGAATGTGACATGTTTGCTATGCTCTGCTTGAGACGTATGTAGGTTACGTCCTACTCGAGTGCATTCCGCCGTACCTGTTTCATCCAAACCTGCTGCTGAATTCAGGCCTGTAGTTTTCCTTTGCCACGCTATTTGTACATTTGCAGATAAAAACCATATCGATATTGAGCGTACGCTGTATCTTCCAGTGTCAGTGTTCATGACGTGTCTTTCTTCAGGTCCAGCGCCTCCATCTCGTCGTCCCACTTACCGCCAGCCGGCGGGGTTAGAAGAGGTGGGATGACAGGCGCCTCTGCCTGGTTCCTGTTCGGCGCTCCTAGTGGCAGCGCTGGAAATTCGTCGATGGTGAGAGCTGGGGCCGCGTTGCTAGCTTGCGTTGTCGACGCCGAATCCTTGGTTCGGCCCTGGGATGAATGAGCACCACCTCGAGGTACTGAATCGCGGCCACTGAAGCGGCGAGGCTCAAGGAAGCGGTCAACGTCAGGTCGATCGACGACATCTCGTCCGCGAGGGGCCCGAGGCCGCGAGGCAGCCGCGGTGACGTCCTTTACCCCCCTAACGCCACCATGGGCACTTCTGAACCCCCTGCGAGCTTCCTCCTCAGCAGCCGCAGTCTTACCCTCGTCCCAGCCACCATCCTTGGCACTCATTGCCTTCAGTTTCCTCTCGCGGTTGCGGGCACGTTCGTCATCGAGCTTACGCTTATCATCCTCGGCGCGGCGACGACGAGCGGCCTCATCAGAACGACGACGACGATCCTCCTCCATGCCGCGAGCGTATGATGCCGCGTGCTGGCGCTCGTCCTGCTCGGCTACCAGAAACTTGCGTGTTTTCTCCGCAGCCAGAAGTTTCATCTTCTCCATCTTGGCGGCAAGCTCCTCGTCAGTCAACTTTTGCCGTGGGTTGGATCCGGATTTTAGGCGCGCTTCAGCGTTGGCCGCTGTATTGCGTGAGGGCATGCGGTCTGACTTGCGGTATCGGTTGTCCCGGTGGGAGGGAGCGGAGTTTGCGGCATCAGTCGGCGCGACGACGGTGTCCCCGGGCGGTTGGGAATTATCGGCGAAGATGGAGGAGGCGAGGGATCGAGATGGAGGTGGAACGTCATGCCCTGCATGTTCTGGGGCGCGTTGGTTCTCGACGAGGATGACGGCTGCGCTGTCGACGGGCTCGACGTCATCGTAGAAAAGGTCATCGTCGGTGCGTCCGCCGAACTGATCGTCCATGGCGGGCGGTTTCTCTTGCTAGACGGATGTGAATTATAGGTATGTATGTATATCAGGTTAAACGCTGGGGAGGGAATTTGTCGACACTTTGCTCGGGCGTAGTAGATCCGTGGTGGCAGGTTGGTTAGCATTACTAAACGCACAGCACGCATTGCTATTCATACACTTATCGTGACTCGCGGGTCGCGGCACCATGATGCCCCACGCATGTGGATCAATCCACCCCCATTTTCTTTAGTCAACTAAGGCCTCGCGGATAATCTGCCAGTCTAGGTCGACTCCCTACGACAACACGCTTCACTCATAAAGACCAGTCAACGTGAATAAAGACCAGTTCGCGTGATGTATCACTGTCGAGGATGTCAAAGTCACGGGCACAACCAAACGGGAGGGAAGTGACTTTTTCCCCTTCTGATGATCGTGAATGGAAGGCACTGTTGCGAACGCGAGTGAAAGACTTGACGGACATTCAAGAGTTACGACCAGATGATTATGCGCTCTCAACATATCCAAATCTCAGTAGTCGAGTAATGGGGCTAATCAAAGACTCCGAGACCCAAAGTGGCTAAAGGTGGTGCACCTGAGAAGTGGTTCGAGTGTGATACGCTTTACACCTTCTTCCGCCGGGGAAAGGTGGCATATAATATCTACCTCTAACTCTCGCCTCATCTGCCGTTTGACAGTCCTGAATCGTGAAGAAGAAACGGAACGATCACGTCGCTTGGCATTCCGATGTCCTAGGCAAAGAAGCTAGCTGCAAAGCTTGACCAGTTACCAAGAAGTCAAGAACCAAGCCGGGATAAGTGGAAAACGAGGATGCCTCTCGATGATGGTAATTATTCGTATGCAGCGATAACGTCTCTAGATCAAGGATCGAACAATAAAGACTAAATTCTCGTAATTGAGATACCAGTCGCATACATCACCGATGTCTTAGGCTTGCATCATAGTCCTATCCAAGTCAGGCAAAGGATACGATGTAGGGCGGGCGTGCGGGCTCCTGAAAGTGAACGCAGAGCGATGTTCAAACGCCCGTCGGTCAATGCAGTGGTAACAGGCTTACTTTTAACCGAGTTTTTTGCCCTGATTGCATACCTAGGACTCTGGGTCGAGAGCTTGACATGAGGAAATTAAGTCTGCTAAACGAAAACCGTATTCCTTGACGAATGGCTCAGTATCATAAACAGAAAAGCCAGTCCACGCTTCGTATCGTTCAATTACCCCCGTTCCTGATTGCTACGATGCCTGTAACGCCATTGGATCATTGCAACTTTATTTCTGGAAGCCGTTCAATAAGAGTAAATGGAAAACTTGCACATGGTATGCCGAGCCGTCTTGCAGGAAGGCAATTACAGGCATTTAAGCCCAAGATTGAGTCTCAGCAGAACAAAGGTTTCTCTTTAAGGCTGTACCATACTGTTCTGCTGGCTATAGGTTCTCCCTCGCGGTCGCACTCTGCCCGGAACTCTGATACTTTCCGGTCGTGAGCCTCTCACAGTACGTGCATAGAAATATCATCCTTTCCATAATTGTAAAATCTTCAGCTTTGCGATTGCCTATAGGCGACTGTTGATTCTTGTGCTGAACGTCTTCTGACTGCGAGTGAAAGTTAATAAAAGCTGCAATTGCTCTACTCACATAAAGTAGGAGTCCGGACACCATCAAGGGAACGACGCGGTCAACCATTGATCCCTCTACTCCGTATTGCGTTCCGCGATTCAGTCGGCAAGATGAAGCTCGCTATCGGGATAATCTCCTACCTGGCCGGAGCAGCTGTAGCGGCGCCAGCAATAAAGGAAAAACCTGGCGATAAGCGCGTGGTGTTTAACCACAAAACCGGCGAGTTGGAGACGCAGAGTGTACCGCCACCGAAAACCACCATGACTGAAATCGCGGTGCATTCACAAGTGATGTCGAAGAGAGCCTCTTCATTAAATGTCACGCACAAGCAATGTTCACATGTATGTACGCATTTATCACCTCGTAGGTACGCGGCTACCGTCAAGGCATTTGTTCAGTTACCCAGGTCCGCCACTCCAGACGACGTTGGCGTGGGCGAAGACACCAGTCTGAAGGCAAGGAAGCCGTTTCGTCAGACATACAAGAGTCCGAGCCGACCAAACAGTGTTTACACAGACTGCTGCTACGCGAACATATTACCGATCCGATTCAGGGATGAAGCAGACGGTGCGGCCGCGTATGGATCATTACCCTACAGTTCAATTAGCAGCCGCTCCATTCCCAATGTCGATGCGAACGAAGATGCTGATCCTTTCATCTCGATAATAACATTGCAAAATACATATCGTAGCAGATTTCAGAGGATAGAGAAAAGCACTTTCTTACTATAGAACTTACAGACAAAGTCTTTGACAAGAGCCTAATGAGAGGACGACTCTCCGTCTTCTACTCCGAGCCTCGCAGACAGAGCCATGGGGGCGGAGAAGATAAACGAAGCTGCGGCTGGACCTCCACGTGACGGAACACCGTATAATGGGCGGCACATCGCAGCACACCTCCTCTTCTCATCCCTCTCTTCATCTCCTGTTAAAAAGCCTCGAGTCAAATAGGGAGAAAAAAAAACAGCCGGTTGTCTCTCAGATAGCGGAAATGGGCGCGGCCCCACATCTCCGGCCCGAGCCGGCCTCCCCGGCACGGGACCCACCCTTCCCGCTCGAGCATGAACTCGTTGCGGGCAACTCCACTCCGGCCGGCACGCTTCCCGGGTATCCCCAGCTCTCCATCGGCGACCCCCCCCAGCTGTGGGCCTTTCTCAACTCGGAGCTCTGGGCAACGGATCTCGAAGCCATCGCGCCCAGGCTCTGGTGGATGTCCAAGCCCGACAGCGCCAACATCTCACCGCTTCACCGCCAGATCATCAAACGCCGCACCATCGTCATCACCGAAGATCCGCGTCTGCACCTCGTCTGGATCGACAACCGCATCTTCATCAAACCCCTGCCACGATATCTTCTTTCGCACTCCTCCTGGCACCATCACCTTTGCGCCGAAGCGAGCAATGCCGATGAGCGAAGGGATCGTCTTGCCCGCGCTGCTTTGGGTTATCTACGCTCCTTTCGATACCTGATACGATACGAGTCGGACCTGCGTATCGCCCAGCAATCGAATCTTTGCCTCGTCCCTCTTGACGTCTCGTGGGCTCAGTTCTCGCGCTTCGCCTTGGATATCGCTTCCATCGTCGACGACGACGTTAGTCCGCGCTATTACTTCGGCGAGATACGACTAACGAGACTCAATTTCTACGCGCCTTTCCTCCTTGGAAAGTCCCACTATCAGCGCGTCGAGTACCAGTACGCCTCCTACTTCGCTCGCTCGTATGCGCCTCTCCTGTTCGTCATCGGCGTCACATCTGTCATCCTCGCCGCGCTGCAGGTCGCCGTAGCCGTCGATCAGGACCAGGTCAAAAGCGGACGCGTGATAGCGAGTCTGGGCCTGTGGCTGAGCGTCACTGTCATGGTGATATTCTGCAGTCTTTTCTTCGGCCTTGCGATTCTATTGGTCTACAAGATAGCGAAGGAGTGGCACTTTGCCGTCCGTCATCGCCGTCGACTACTGAAATCAGGTCCCTGATTTTCGATGATCGGGGCTCAAAGGCCGACAGAGCTACTTCATAGGAACAGTTTTGTGAGTGGTATCTGCCGACGGCAAAGGGCATTACAATAAGCAAAGCGGGATCAATCTGTATGTGATGCTGAGCCGAGAGAAGGGCAGAGCACAGGGACTGAAAGGGGAGAACAGGAGGGGGGGGGCTTGCCTATGTGATTACGCGTTATACTTGGTCCTGACAGGCGGTACAGCCCCTTTCCCACAAGATGGCTCTCACTTTGCTTCTTGTCATGCACCTTCGCAGTTGGCAGACGCGCACTATAGTTTCAATGACACGTACTCTCATGGTTGTGTGTGTTCCGGCTCTGAGATACTTTGAAACATCTAAGCAAGACCCGTTTGAGTGTACCCATGTGTAAACAGAAGTATTTGAAATGCAAGAGGACAATAACGTTCGTGTAGGTAGGTAAATGGATGACTATCTATCTTACTCACATCTCCTGTTGACTTGATTGATCCGGTCACTCGTTATACTCGATGATAAATCGCGGTGACTCGGCAACGTCCCAGTCATCCGTCTTGTTCGCATCACCAAAGATCCGCAGAGCCCGGAGGACAATCCTGTACGCCCCCTTGGGCGGGTACGTCCCCGAATCGAGTTTGCCATCCCAGATAAGGTCAGTCAAATCGCTCGCTATCCAGGCTCCCGGAGATCCATGTAATGAACCGGTGATATTAATTTCATAGCTGCGGATAGGACTTCCACCAGACTCGGAAGATACGAGACTGGCCCGAAGCAGCGGTATGCCGAGCGAAGCGTTTACAACCAATTCGAACGGAGACTCCTCAGGTAACGGGGGCAATCTTAGACTGAGGCCATCGTAGACCACTTCATCCCGATAATTAAGCATGATGCTATCCTTGGAGGCAAGAACTTGGTGATCTCGCAAAAATCCGGCTACGCCTTGATAAGGGATAGAGAGAGATGAGCCATCAGAGCCGTTGACAGCAATCCAGCCGGACCATATAGGGAGACGGCTAGTATCGAGACCTTCAGGGGGAGATGCCGATACATGAATGGTAGCTGAATCACCCGGTTCCAACGCCAGTGTGGTCTCATCGAGCTCGATGGGAGCTGAGATATTGACCGTTTCGATAGCTCCGTGGTACTTGGAACGCGAGCCGTCGGCCGTGAAGGCGTAGACGGTAATAGCAGGAACATTCGAGAGCCGGTAGCTGACTTTCCTTAAGCCTTCATTCTTCAGAGTCAAGTTGAGCGTGGGATAGATGCCATGCTCATCGGCCTGCTTGAAGTTCAGAGCAGCCGGCTTGACGAATGTTGTGGCATGCGCAGCGTCAAAAGCGCGGATCAAACCTCCTCCCTGTTGAGAGACAGGGGCAAGGTAAGGTTGAAAGCTCACGGTATCATGGTAGAGCTGCGGATGCGAGTGCGACACCAAGAGGTTCTCGATAGAGGACGCATCGAAGATGCGTCCGTCTCTGGCATATTTTTCGCGGATGAGAGCAACGATACCGGCAAGGAGAGGCGCAGAGGAAGATCCTGACCTGTACAAACTACCTGTGTGTCTGGCTGTCGTTGATACGACCCCATTTCCGATAACACATAGAGAAGGCTTGAGAGCAAGATCCCAGGTCGGGCCCCAGGAGCTGAAGTAGGCGACGGCACCGGCCATGTCTTCTGGATACTCATAGTAAAGCTGAGGAGCCTCGCTGTTCGGATAAGGTGCGGTGATCTGGACTTTGCGGCCGGCTCTAAGAGCCTCGAATATCGTCATGGCAGTTTCTTGCTCAACCATGCCGATGGCTTCGACACTCATAGGCCAAGTTTCGATGTAGAATGAAGTCGGAATTTCCGAATACAGGAGGATGTATCTGGCGCCTTGGTCGGCAAGGGCTTTGACATGAAAAGACGAGCCAGAGCCAGTGGTATTGTGGCCATCGCAAGCCCCCAGGCGAGCCATGACAATTTTGTTGGTCAGATCCGGCATCTTATCCGGCCATTCGCCACAGGGCTCATCGCCATTAAGACCAGGGGTAAAGACGTCCATGGGTGTGTTGGTGAAGTTGTGCGGCGGAGAAGCCGGGAAGAGACGAAAGAAAACCTTCCCATCCCCGTCAACGCTATAGTGAGCGCGAGTCACAAGTTCCGGCAGGGCTTCGTTGTTCATTATGCCGACCGAGATGACCCCTTCGTCCGAGGCCGGATCGATGTTGGAGAAGAATCCTTCGGAGCCGAAATTACCAGCTGCTTGGACGAAGACTACCCCGGCGGCGACAGCCTCTTGCGCGGCTTTCGAAATCACGCTCTGGGACCAACCACCCTCGATGCCGGCAGTCGAGACGATGACGTTTGCGCCATCGTCGACGGCTCTGCGAATGGCCTCGACCATAACTTGGCTAGGAAGCTCGCTGTCGCAGGCGACGCGGTAGACACCTAGTTCGGCACCAGGGGCAACGCCTATGAAACCGAGTTCGTTGTCCTGAGCGGCGATGAGGCCCGCAGCAAAGGTGCTATGGCCATTGGGATTGCAGTCCTGGGGTGTCGGCCGGTTTCTCACAAGGTCGGCCCCGAACGAGACGAGGCAGCCGGGTCCGAAACAACCGCCGAGGGCAGGGTGTAGAAAGTCAACCTAGAAAACACATGTATATTACACCCCGGTTCATCATCGTCTTAGCTTCTGTCACTCTTTGGTCCGTATAAAATTCCCAGACAGACAAAACACAAGCACTCGTCTTTGTTACACTTTTCTTTCCCACATCTATTCAATCAACTCCAGTAATTCCCTCCCTTTACCCACGTCCTCGGAAAGAAGAGTTTCATGTACGTACACCCGAGCCAATGATGGCGATCTTTGAGCCTTTGCCCGTGAGGCCCTCGTGATGAAGCTTGTCAATCTGCATCATGGAGAGAGGCCGCTTCACCTCGGCCGACTTCTCAAGCGACTCGTCGCGGCGTATCAGTGAGGATCCGTCGTCGTCGTCGTCGTCGTTGCCAAACTCGTCGTCGACAAGAGCAGGTGGTCTGTTGCCTCCCCTTTTCTCAAGCTTGTCATCAACGAGACTCATCGCAGGCGGCCGGACGCCTCCCCTTCTCATGATGGCACGAGGTTCAGAAAGCTCGTCATCGACAAGAGCAGGGGGTCGATTACCTCCCCTCTTCACGAGGCCGTCGTAAATAAGGGTGTGTGCTGGCGGTCGGCCACCTCTCTTCACGAGCTCATCATCGACCAGGGCAGGTGGTCGGCCACCTCCTCTTTTCACGAGCTCGTCATCGACAAGACCATACGCAGGTGGTCTGTTGCCTCCCCTCTTCACAAGCTCGCCATCAACAAGGGTATAAGCAGGTGGTCGTACGCCTCCTCTCTTCACGAGCTCATCATCGACCAGGGCAGGCGGTCGGCCACCTCCTCTTTTCACGAGCTTGTCATCGACAAGACCGTACGCAGGTGGTCTGTTGCCTCCCCTCTTCACGAGCTCGCCATCAACAAGACCGTATGCAGGTGGTCTGTTGCCTCCCCTTTTCACGAGCTCGTCATCAACAAGGGCGGGAGGACGGACACCTCCCCTCTTCACGAGCTCGTCATCAACAAGAGGGTGTGCTGGCGGTCGGATACCCCCTCTCTTGACGAGCTCGTCATCGACAAGAGTCTTCGCTGGCGGACGTATGCCTCCCCTTTTCACGAGCTCGTCATCGACAAGGCTGTTGGCGGGGGGTCTTACGCCTCCCCTTCTCATGATAGCCAAACGTTGAGCAAACTCATTGTCGAACAAGGTAGGGGGTCGGATGATGCCCCGTCTCAATATCGTCATGTCGGTGTCATCTTGTGCACCTTCCTCGAGGACCACAGGCCCAACAGTGGGCTGCCGTTTCTCAAGCAAGGCCGCTTCGGTTGGGGAATCGCTGTTGCTGATACTCCCCAAGGGATTTCTCCCGGCTGACGGCGCTCGTCTCGCCTCACCATGATCCCTGACATTCTGAAAAAGGAAAGAACGAATCTTAGCTGTATGTCCATTCCAAGCTTGTTTGTCCTCAGGTTACACTTACAGTCTCGGGCTGGGATAAGAGCTTCCTGTTGATGGAGGTAGCCTCAGAAAGGGAGGAAAAGGCGACAGCAAGCGCCGTCACAACTTGTAGACTTCTCATGATTTTTCAGAAGAACCAACTAGATTGGGAAGGAGTGAAAGAAAAGGGTAAGAGTGAGAGGATCGTATCGAGAAAGAGTTGGGGAGCTGAATGTTGAGGACAAAAGGTCTGCAAACACCCATTATATATACTCCAGCGGACGATGAGTGGTGTGGACCAGCCCGACAAGAGAGAGATGAGAGAATACATATGATTGGAAAGGGAAAGAAAAAACTAGAATAAGGGATTGAGAGAAAATGGGAAAAAAGGAGCCTCCTCCCTTGAGATGGTGGTTGCCTTCGTAACTCGCAATCTCTGCGGGATGTCTGGATAATGCTATTGCTAGGTACGATACGTGTGTATGCATGTATGTATCTACATACATACATAATACGCAACTCGGTAGCAGGACCTCGATTTTGCAAGTCTGTCATTATAGCTCCAGATAATCGCAGGGGTTAGACGATGTCGATGACGACGGAAGTGGAATGCAACCCTCGATCCCAATCCCAACCACCGGACGAACGCCTGGAGCAAGTCGATCCTGATGGATCCTGATTATCAGTAAATCGATTATGAGGCTACAAGCAAACCGCACCAAAGTGAGTTACTTTCCCATGTTTTTTGCTTTATTTTTCTTTCCCCTTAATCTTGTAACGGAACTCGTTCTCTCCTCACAACTCACGTCTCCAGATCTCAGGAGTTGGAACGCTATTCCAAACCTTGTCCATCTTGGAGGGATGACAATAGTTCGAATGCTACTCCTCGGCTCGACCACGGGCTGGAATCGTCGGTTCTTTTTAATTGCTCCAATGAGCCCTCCAGAGACACGAGAATCAGGCGATTGGGAGAAAGCATATATTAGCAGACTTTTATGTAGAGTATTCATATTTGCCACGGCACCTATTCCTATTAGACACGACATTCTGAAATTAGCGGTACGTACCTGATAACAAAGATAATTTTTTTTGCCCGGTATAAAGTCGTAGGACGCCTAAAGTTACTCGTAATCTATAGGTATCTATCTTTTCTGCCTACCTCTACCTACTTTTACGTTTCTATGCCTAACTAAGCCTACCTA
>PDHQ01000303.1:0-40375 GCA_003339415.1 Ophiocordyceps camponoti-saundersi (nom. inval.)
TATAATAATCTAAGATATAAATACTAGTTAAAAGTACTATTCTTATTATATAAGCAGTATTTATTATATAAATAGCTTAATAATATATTTTATATAATAAAGTAAAAATACTAGTATCTAGTATTTAAATTACAGCTAAACCTCGGAAGGTTAAACTCCGGATAATAAGATAAGATAATAAAGATAAGAATAACGAATAAAATTCCTTAGATAAGAAGAACGGTTAGAAATAGTTAAAAACGGAAAGAAATATTAGCTATTATAAATAAAGAATTATCTATTATAATTTATTATTAGCCTAGAAGCTAATAGAATATAATAGAATAGAATAAAGCTATTCTATTCGCTAAGAAATATAGTAGATTTAAAATTAAGAGTTAATTTTAAAGTAGGAATTTAATTTTAAAGTAAAAGAATACGATAGAAGTAAATAGAATAAGATAAAGCTATTCTATTCGCTAGTATATTTATAATATAAAGCTTCTACGGTATTCTATAGCTTTCTAGTTAGCTTATATAATTAGATAGTTTCTTAGAGAAGGAAAACTATAAAAGGAAGGCTTCCTTCCCTCGAAGGGTCTTTCCTTTCCTTCTTCTCTAAGCTTTTAATCTAAATAATTAGCACTATAAAAGCTTACTCTCTATTACCTTCCCCTGCCTTATAAGATATTCTTATTTAGGAAGTTCTTACTTATTTATACTTTGTGAATTTCCTTTTCCGGCTACCTACTGCCCGGTTAAAGTAAGTAAAGCCCCTTACCTTCTTATTACCCCTTTTCTCTCTTTATCTTTAGAAGCTTAGATTAAGGGCTATAGGTAAGATTAGGTAATTACGGGTACGATCCGTAACAGCGCTAGCTATAGCTTAGCGCTAATATTAACTTATAATAGATATATTTTAGGCGGGGGAGGGTATATTTTAAAGCTAAGAAAATATTTAATATAACTCTAATAATAAGAATTTTACTTATTTTACTTCCGGGCCGCGCGCGCTATATATAAGCGCTAGCGTAAACTTACTTTATTAATATATAGTAAAAGGGGAGGATAAGTAATATATATAAGTGCTAAGTAACTAAAAGCTAAGTAATATATATAAGTTAGTAAAAATAGTATATTATAAAATAGCGGGCGGGCTTAATATATTATATAAACTAATTAGCGCTAAGATTATTTAATAAGAAATATTATTTTTTTTTATTTTCGCGCTTTCGAGTATTAATATTTACTTAATAGTTTATAATTTAAGTAGCTTATTTATCTTATTATTACTTAAGAATCTATCGCTATTATTCCTTTTATTACTAAAAAGATATTTTATATTATAAAGCGAAAAAATTAAAGCTAGTAGTAAAGGTACTTTATTATAATTATTATTATTATTAATATTATATTATTATTAAAAATATATTATAAATTAAAGTATATAAGGCGGGTATAGCGTTTATATTATTAATAACGGGGATAAGTATAAAGAACTATTATTACTTAAGCGTAAAGGGGGCGTAAAGATTAATTAATAAGCGTAATATAATATAAATAATAGCTAATATAATTTATAAATAGTTAATATAAGTAAGAAACTTTAGTATTAGCTAAGTATACTAGCTAGGGACTTTTTTAATATAAGGAGGGGTAAGTAAGTAAGGTAATAGCTTATCTTTCCTTAACTATTATCTGGAAATCGTAAATAGCCTGCTAAAAGCGTACGTTTATAATAAAAAGATATTTTTCCTAAAAGTATTATTTTCGCTACTATTTATATACCTTATAAGCCGCCTTATAACGGCGTTAATAATTAATATTATAGCTATTTTAAAAATCTTAAATATAAAGAGTATATAAATATTTTATTTTTTATAATATAGTATTATTTTTATTATTTAAATCTCCTTTTATAATATATCCGCTTATTGCGTAAAATAGTAATTATAGCTAACTAAATAATATAATAAGGCGGCGAGATAATAACTTAATTAATATAAAAAGCTTAGAAAATAATAATAATAATAAAAAACTATAAGAATATAATAGCGGAATAATAAAATATAAAGCTTAGAGAAAAAATTACTTAGCGAGAAAAAATAATATAATTAGCTTAAAGGGAAAAAGAAAAAAGGAGGAAGAAAAGTTTTTTATATAAGGGGTATTTTAACTTATACTTTATATATAAGGTTTAAAATTAGTTAGTAACTTTTTAGTCTTTTTTCAGTTAGTTAGGACTAACTAACTAAAGTCCTTACTTTTAGGGACTAAATTAGTTACTAACTTACTAAAGTCCTTATAGTAATTAATTTTAGTTAGTTACTTTTAGTCTTTAGTTAGTTAGTAACTAACTAAAGACTAAAAAATTAGTCTTTAGCCTTAATTATTTTATTAGTATTTTTACCTTATTATTCGGCTAAAACGCCTCTTAAATATATTTTTTATATAATTATAGCTATTTTCCCCGCTTTTTTAAAAAATACTAAAGATAAAGTAATATTTTTAATAAAACATTTTTAAGAATATATTTATAAGTAAAAATAATACTATATAAATAATAATAAAATATATATATTATTTTTAAAAGTATTACTAGCCCTAATATATCTTTTATTAATTTTAGTTTTATTTTATATATTTTCTTAAAATTTATATAAAAATATTAATAAGAAAAAGTTATTTAATTTAAGAATTAATATCTTTCTAATTAAAATACTTATAAGAATTTTTTTAATATATATTATTATTATTATTATAATACTTTAGAGGCTATAGAAGTAGCTGCTAGAACCTTAGTAGTAAGTTAAGTAGGAAAAACCCTCCTAAAAGAGGTAAAACCCCCTACTATATAGTAGGACCGCGTCTAGCTCGGGGCCGGGCTAGGCGCTCTACGCGTATAAAGAAAGTAACCGTTAGTTACGGTAATACTATATAACGTAAGGAAAGATAAGAAAAGATAGATAAGATAAGGAAAAGATAATAGTAGTAATAGTGCGTATTACTTATATATACTAATATATACCTTTTTAGCTTCTAAGTATATATTACTTAACTTTTAAGTATATAGCTATATACCTCCTTTATATATAATATATACCTAAGTATATATCTCTTTTTTTAAGCTTTCCTAATTAGGAAGCTTTCCTAATTAGGAAGCTTTCCTAATTAGGAAGCTTTCCTAATTAAAAAGTTAGTTTTTATAAATTAGTAACTTAAAGCTTAAAAATATATAAAGGAGGGGGGGGTTACTCTTACTAATATAAGCGGGCTATTATTATATTATTATTTTTTTAGTAATTTTAATTATATAAGTAATTCTTAGCGCGCGTAACTAGTTTATAGCTAACTTATACTAGAGTAAAATACCCGCTAAACCTAACTTTCCTTAAGTAGTATCTTACGCGGGGTATATTAATATATTTATTAGCTTTAAGAACCTTTATTAAGTATAAAAAAATAAGTACTTAGCTTTAGTATATATTTATATTTACTAATAACTAAGGTAAACTATCTAAGCGTAGCTTATATTAAATACGCGAATAATTATATTAGGTATTAGCTAATTAATAATCTTATTATAGCTAATATTATTCGCGCTATAGTTAAGATCGCCCGCTAGCTAAGCTTTAATTATAACGCTTAAATAGTAAGTAATATTAGGGTTATATCGGGTTTATAATAAGTTTTATATTAATAAATATAGTAGAAAAATATAATTTAGCGCGTTAAAAAGATACGCGCTATCGCGCGTTATAATAATACTTGCGCTAATTAAGTTATATAGGCGGCCGCTAGCTATATACCGCTTTAAGGCTTATAGCCTCCCGCTATTAGGGAGGACCTTATTATCGAGGCGACTAAGGGTCTAATTAGCGCTAACTAACTTATCGCTATTATATCGGCCTAGATACGGAAGTAGTATATCTTCTATACGTAGGTAATTAACTTTTTTAAATAGTCGACTGAGGAGCTGCGCCGTATCCGCCGCGCCGCCGAGAATAACGCGCGCTTATAGGGGAGCCCGTCTCCTACTAATCGTCCTCCTATCCTCTATACTCCGCCTCCTATTACTAGTTCCGCTTCCGCCCCGGTGTTTTTTAATATATAAAAAAGCTTAGTTTTACTATAAAAGGAATCTTATTTTTCTTATTATATAATAATTTATAAAGTATAGATAAAAAGCTATAAACTTCTTACTTTATATTAAATTTCTTAAAAGCTAATATTTAATTAAGAAAGGATTAGTATAAGATAAAATTTTAAATAAAATCTTATTATAGAAAATAAGCCCTAATCTATTTATAATTTTATTTTTAGCTTAGTAAGCCTTTTAGATCTTTAGTTATTAGTTCTTTTCTATTATTTCCTTTTTTTTCCTTACTAGTATATTTTTTACTATATAAATCTTTACTAAAAGTAATAAAATTAATTTTCTTTAAAAAAACTCCTCTAATAAGGGACCTAAAAATAGAAAAATAATATTATCTAATAATAGATTTTTTAATTATTATTAATAGAATTTTTACTTATAATATTACTAATTATTAGAATTATAAGAAAAGATTTTAGCTAAGAGACTTTCGCTATTTTTATATAAGATTTAATTTAAAGACTAATATTAGCTATATAAATAAGAGAAAAATTATAAAACTTATATAAAGTTTAATATAAATAGCTATATACTTTAACTTATTTTACTATTCTATATAAAAATTTAATAAAATTCTTTTTTTTTTAAAAATAAGTATTTATCTTAGCCTTTTAAACTAAAAAATTAATTACTCTATAGTAAATAGCTTAATTAAGATAAATTTAGAAGTATTATATAGCCTTTAAGAAGCTTTATATAATAGTCTTTTTTAATTAAAACAGCTTACGTAAGCTAACTAAAAATTTAGTCTTTTTAGTCTTTAGTTTTTAGTTAGTTAGTTACTATATTTAAGGACTAACTAAAGTCCTTAAAGTAACTAGCTAAAGACTAACTAAAAGGTATATATTTTTAATTTAAACTTTTTTTAATTAGTCTTAACTAACTAAAGACTAACTATAATAATAATAATAATTTATACGCTAATATACCTTATATAGCTTAGAACTATCTTATATATATTCTAAAAGGGGGAAAAACCGGAGGACTTAAAGTAAAACCCTCCTTTTAAGCATTATATTAGCTTTAAGTTAGACCCTATCTATACCTAGCACTCTATATATTTAATAGGTTAAGTATTAACTAATAATTTAAAAGCCGATATTTCCCTTAAAATAAACTCCGCGGTAGTAAAAATATATATAAACTAAGTTTAATATAAAGTTTATATAGCTTACTTATCTTTTTAGCTATTATTATTACTATAAACTAAATCCTTATATTTAATTAAAGTAGCTTAAATAATTTAATTTATTAAGGCTTTATTAATATAGCTTAGGTATATATAAAGGTTTTACTATCTTATAATAAATTTTATAATAGCTAATTTTAAAAGATAGCTAAATTATTACGGTAAAGCTATAAATAAGTATAGAGTTAGAGTTAGAGAAAGAGGTATTATTATATTTACTTTTTAGCGTTTCCGCCCTAGCTATTATTAATTTCCGGCTAGCGCTAAAAGGGGAGGAGGGATAATATTTATAAAGCTTTAATTTATTAATTTTTAAAATTAGGTAATATACGCGTTTTTTGCCTAATCTTATACCGCTTTTATCTTAAGGTAAAGTTAATTTTACTTAAAGTAAAACTTTTAATAAAAAAAGTAATAATATAATTTTTTCCTATAAGCTATAAAATAAGTAAACTCGCCTTTTATTTATAAAGTAGTAAAATATTTATTATATTATAGCTTTACTATATAATATTTAATAATATATTAAAGTTAGTAATATAAAGGTCTTACTAAGGCGATTATAGAAGTAAGCTAAAGAAGAGTTATAATTAAAGCTATTAAAGAGATGAAAAAAAGGGGAGAGAAGCCCCCCTCCTAAGCTAGCTATATACCCTACGCGATAATTAAGCGCTATCGGGAAAACCTAAATATATCCGCTATAATCCCCCCTATCTAGCTATAATTAGTTATAAACTAATCCCTTATATAGCCCCCTCCTTAAGCTAGCCGAGGAGGTAAAAATATAGGATAAAAAAGTTACGTACTATTACGCTAGTAAGATACTCTATATAGTCCCTAGCCGATAGCCTAATAGCCTCCGTAAAGGTAAGGATAAGAGGGCGGAAAGGCTCCCTTATAGCCTAGGGAATTAAACCCCGATCTTTATAAGGAAAATTCTAATAAGCTTAGAATCGTAATACCGCTTAAGGTAGGAATTAATAAACTTATATACTAATAGTAAAAACTTACTTATATAGCTAATATATAGGATTAAGTAATACTATACTAGTTACGGGAAGCTTAGAGAATAACCTAATTATAGTAAATAGTAAAGCTAGCTATATATTTATTATTATATACCGCTAGCGCTAGTTTATAAGCTAGGGCGTAATATAACTAAAGTATATACTTACTAATAAATCTACGCGTATAAGGGTTCGGCCTCTAAGCTATCTATAAGGAGGTAACTTTATTATTTAAAATAACTATAAAAAGCTATATAAAAGGGGTCGTAACGCCTAATAGGGGTAGGCGATCCGCGCGCGCGTTACGCGCGAATATAACTAATTACTTTACGTAACTTAGTTATTTAAGTATAGCCCGAATCCCTTATATACCCCGCCGCCTTAGGAAAAAAGTATATCCGTCTCTAGCGGGGGTATAAGTTAAAATAAAATAAAAATTCCCTTATATATTTCTTTTCTTTTCTTTTCTTCTTCTATATATTACCTATTTTAAAAGTATTAATCTTATTATCTTTACGCTATCGCCACGCTACCGCCTCGCGTTATTTTTTTCTATTAGTATATTATTACTTTATATTATTATATTAATATATTAGCCGCTCTATTTACTCTAACTTACGCTATAAGGGAGTATATTATATAAGGAAATAGCGATAATAAAGATACCGCGCTACTAATAAAAGTATTATATATATATACGCCTTATTTAAATAATTTAATAAATAATAAGATAGCTAACTATATCTGCGGCTAGGTAGCGGCCTACTAAGCGTGCTATTCTTAGTATTATAAATACTTATAAGAAAAGCACCTTTTCGCTAGGGACGCACGCTTTTAGCAGGCTGCCCGTAACTTATAAAATATAGCTATTAATAACAAAGCTATCTAGACGCCTGCCCGCGCCTATAATAGTAATATTCCTAGCTAACGCGCTATCTTAATATTTCCTTTTTAAGCTTACGCTAACTATTTTAAAATATAGCTTAATATTATATAATTTACCTCTTACCTTATAACCGATATTTTCTTATCCCTGTTATCTAAGCTATCTAGCTTTAATACTCTTATCCCTTTTAGTAATAATATTATTCCCGCGCTTATATTATTAATATATTACCGCGGAATAAGTAGCGCTATATATTAATATTAGTAATATTAAGCTTAGTAATAGGGGTAAGTTATCTTTAGCCTTAATATATTCGCCTTCCGCTACGAAGAATCCTTATAATAATAAAAGTAAATATAATAAGATATTCTCGCCTTATAGTAAGAGAAGGCGGCCGCTAAGGCTAAGGATTATTAATAGTAGCTTAAAGCTAATTATAATATTTATACGGCTTTTATTAATCTTACCGCCCTCTTATCGCTAACCCGCGCCCCTTACTTTTTTAACCGCGTATTTTCTACGCCGCCTAATATTTAGATATATTAAGCTAAGCTTTAAGGCTAAATTTATCGCGCCCTAGCTAAGCTAAATTAGCCTCTATAGTCGCTTTTACTTATAGCTAAAAGTTATAATTACTTATATAGTAAGTTATTATCTAAGCTTAATATACTTCTTTATAGCTATAATAGTTTAAGCTAAGCGTAAATAGTTAATAATATCGAAAAAGATAGTTAGGAAGATATACTAAACGCGCTATAATAGTAATAGAAAAGATAGGGATAAAAGGGGGGCGGGGCGTAATAAGCTAAAAGGAATTTACTAAAAAGAGGGAGGAATTTACTTAATTAAGTTTAAATAAAAAAATATATCTAAGGCTATTATATATATAAATATCTCCTTAGCGTAACTTATAATAATCTAAAGCTATATAATATTATAAGCTATCTAATAGCTTTTAGGTTAATATAACGTATCTTTTTTATTTTACTAATATTTAATAATAAAAAGGTTAACCTTATAAGCGCCGCCCGCGGGTATTTTTTACAGCGAGGATTTTTTTAATCTTATATTCGTTAAGTAATAAGTTATCGTTTAAGAGTTATAAAGAAAATTTAAGCTAGCTATTAGTAAGGTTTTATAATAAGAGTAAATTATATATAGTACGCTTAAGTAAATTAATATAAAATATAGAATATATATTTTTTAAAATATTAAGTATAATAGTTAAAAAAGATAAGATAATAATAATTTTATACTTAGCTTTAAGGTAATTAAGTTTCTTAAATAAGTAGTTAGAATAAATATAGCGAAAATTTAACTATATAAAGTTACTAACTTAAAATTATTTTATAAGGCGATAAGTACTATTAGAGGCGTCCTACTACTTTTATTAAGCTTATATAATAGATACTTAAGCTAGCTAAATATTTTCTTATAGATATTAAGCGAAAGTAATAGCACGCCCCTTTAGGGAGGTAATTAGTATAAAAGGCGTAAATAGCTATTAGATAAGGTTTAAGTTATATCTATATAATAAGTAGTTTAAACTTACGCTTATTATAGATAATTTTTTATTATTTAATATAAGTTAGTAAGTAAGTAAGTAAGAAGGCTAGTTAAGCTAAGAGAATAATATTATATAATAAAGGATAGCTTATACCTCCTAGTTTATTCGTTCTATATTACTATTAGTTTATAGGTAGTAAGCTATTAATATAAGTTATCTAATACTTATAAGGTAGTAAAAAGTTAACTAAAAATAACTTATTTAATTTAAACTATAGTTAGATATAATAGTTATAAGAAAGCTATAAAAACGCTACTAAATATAAACGAAATATTTTATATAATACTTAGCTTCTATAAATATTATTACTTTTAGCTATATATATTTTAATAGCTAATTAGTAATAATTATAAGGAAGTAAGGCTAAGAAAGATTTATAGTAAGTAGGTTTATTATAAAGTTTATAGAGATAGTTACTTAGTACCTCTCTAGGGGCGGTAATAGTTATAGTAAGCTTTAGTAATAATAGCGTTAAAGGTAATTCCTATAATAATAATAATTTTAAATAAATCGCGCTATATTAGCTAATATACTATCTTAGTAATAGTAATAATAGAGTAATATAAATATAATATTTTTACTAAGGTGCTTTATAAGCGGGGAATTATAAGTTTTTAAAATTAAGGTAGTTATTAGGGGTTTTTAGTTAAGTACTTAGAGTTAGCCTTAGAATTATAGCTAGCTACTAGCGGAAAGGGAATAGTTTACGATTTACTTCTTTATACCCGCCTTAAAAGGGAACTTTTAAGCGCCCTTTTATAGCGCGGTATATTATATTATATAAAGTAAGTTAGATTATAATATTATAAGCTATAATTCCCTTAAGTGCTTATTTATAAAAGGGGCTAATATTATAAAAGTAATATTTTAGCTTTAAATTAGTTATAATTTAAAAAAATAAATAAATAAAAGCTATATAATATAGCCGAAATATAAAGTAATATATTATTACTCCTAATTATAATAGGAGAGGGTATCGGGCTAGGTAGCTTACTTACCTAAGCGGTATTATAAATAGAAATTAAAAAAAGTAAATATCTTAGCTTATTAAGCTTAGTATTTTAATATAGCCTTAAGAGTTATAAAATATTTTAAAGCTTTATAATTTATAAGTATAATAAACAGGGAGGAGACGCTTTAAAGTTTAGCTAACTACGCTTTAAAATAGTAAATAATAGTAAGAAGCTTTTTATTATAGATTATATAATTCCGTTCTATAAACTAAAGCTTTTAAGAGAAATATATTATAAGCTATAAAATTTAATCTTAACCGCGCTAGGAGAGATAGCTACTAATTACCTTACCTAAATAGTTTACTTTTATAATAATATCGAGATTAGAGTTTTATTAAGCGAGGGTAGGGGAGGAGATAAACGCGTTTTTTAGTTACTTAAAGGCGTCTTAATAAGCTAAGGTTTAATTAAAGGGGGCGTTACGCTTCGTAAAAGTAATAAGTAAGGCTATAAGGGAGAAAAACTAAAAGATAAAATTATAATAAAAGTTTATAAAGCTAATAAAACTATATATACTTTTTACGTAAATTAGTGCCTTTTAGTTTCTAATTATTAAAATCTTAGCTAGGTTTAGGCGTATTTTTTATTTAGCGTAAATAATAAACTTAAAATATTTAACCTTATAGATTATAAACGCGTATTTATTAAGGTTTAGATATAGTTTAGCTTATTATAATTTTACGAGAATAATATAAACCTTTTTCTAATAGTTTAAAAGTAAGCTACTTAAATAAATAAGAATATTATTAAAGTAAGTAGTAATAAAATCCCTAAAGGAATCGCTTAGGGAAATATTAATATATTATTAAAATAAGGTAGGGGCGCTAGTAAGACTAAAAGGGTAAATAAGGTATTCGAATAGCCTAAAATACGTGCGGAAAGTAGTTAGATATTCCTCGCCTTTTACGATATATATCTTATAAAAGGCAGCGCGTATATTAAGTTTAGTAAATTACCGGGCGCTAGAAAAGCTATATAGAGTTTCCTTTATAAGGGGTAAAAAATAGCGGTTTTACTTAGTAAGTTAATTTAAGGCCTAATAATTAATATAAAACTACTAGCCGCCCCTAAGCTTTTTAACTAGGAGGACTAGGGCGGCTATAAATAATAAGCTTACGCGAATCTATCTTTTATTTATTAAATTAATAATTTACTTCTATACTTCGAGGAGGTATTCGCGCGGTATATTATATAATAGCCTCTAAGGTAATAGCGGTAAAGATCTATTAAGCTACTATTATAAATAGATATAGTAATTATATATACCGCGATAAGGGGGAAGAATATTTACTTTTTCTTTATTAAAGAGGTTACTAAAGTTAGATATTTTAGAAAATAAAGAAACTAGTAAGGTAAAAGGAGATAATATTTTAATCTGCAAGACGTGTAAGATATCCTATAAGCTTATAATAAGGAAATAATAGCCTATTTACTAATAAGATTCGCGCCTTATTAATATAGTAAAAGTTAAGCTTAAGATAGTAACCGTTTAATATTTTTAAACTCGCGTTTTATTATATAAGATAATAAAGTTATTTATAAAGTAAACTATAAGATATTATTATCTTACGTAAAGGGATATATTATACCGCGCTATCTAAGGAGAGCTAAGAATTATATCTTAAGTTAGGCTAGGGATTATATATATAACTATAAGCGTTTATTAGCTATTAATATTAGTAATAAATTAGATAATATAATAAATTAGGGAGAAGTTTTTAAAGTAAACTTATTTCTAATAGCAGATTTAAACTATAATATAGATCGTACGCGGAGTAAGGAGAGGAATATATTAAAGATAGTAATATTATACTTAAAACTCGCTTACGGTAGCGTAATAGTTATAGCTACTATTTACTTACGCGTTAATAAAAGTAATAAAATTTACGAGAATAGGGATAAGGAGAGGATTTATATTTATATTCTTTATAATATCTATAAATTAGTTCTTTAAACTATTATCCGTTAAATTAACGTAATTACTTTCCCCTTATAAGAGACTTAGTATAAGGGGGATTCTTTTCCTTAATCTAAATAAGCGTCCTAGTCGGCCTCTCCTATTTCTATAAAGCGTATAGATAAGGATAAGGGCGAAGACGGGTATACCGGATAATCCCTCGTAAAGTAGCTTACCTAGCTATAGCGTAGATAATATTTTTTAACCTAATACTTACTATATTCCTCCGTAAAAATATAAGGAGCGGAATAGCGGGGTCCTAAATATTACTTTTTATATCTATTATATTTCTAATTACGGGAAGAACGCCTTAAGGTTATATTAGTTTAGCGAATATTTATTATAAGTATATTAATATCCTAAGCTGCTAAGGAAGGAGTAAGGGAAGAGGGTATTTAACCTTTATTTTCGATTTAAAATAACTCGATATTAATAATAATAAAATAAATATAGGCTATAGCTAAGATATAATTATTAAAAAGAATATCGTATTTAAGATAGTAGCGTTATAATTTAAGGGTAAGTACGCGATATAGATATATTACTTTAATTTTATTTATTTATATAATACCTTCTAAAAGCGATAGTTTTACCTTAAAACGAATAAGGAAATCGGAGAATAACTTAGAGGTATTTTAAGAGAGCTTTTCTAACTCTATTATAGCTATCTAATAGCGGTAAGGGTCGGTAAATATTATATTAAGATACTTAAGAAAGGTCTTAACTTAGTATTAATATTCCTTACCTTACTTAAAGAATAAGGCTACTTTTAACTAAATAGTAAGTAATAAATACTAATAAAGGAAGACCTATTAGTTATAATCGTTACTAATAAAGGCGCGATCCGCCGATAGCTTATATAATATTAAGGCCCGCTAAGCTAGAAAAAGGGTTTTATTATTATTAAAAGGGGAGCTAAATAGAAAAGGTTTCTAGCGTAGGGGCTATAGCGAGGGCTCCGGCTAAGGTTACCGGTATTATATTAAAAAGTAAATAATATCGTATTACGCTTATAGAACCTCCTATAGCTTAGAAATTATCGCCTATTACTATTATAGCTAGGCGATAATTACCTTTTAAGAGATAAGGTTATTTATTATAATAATAGTTATTCTATATAAGGGTTTAGCCTCTAAGCTATCTACGAGGAGGTAACTCTATTATTTAAAATAATTATAAAAAGCTATATAAAAGGGGTTATAACGCCTAATAAGGGTAAGCGATCTGCGCGCGCGTTACGCGCGGATATAACTAATTACCTTACGTAACTTAGTTATTCGAGTATAGCCCGAATCCCTTATAACGCGCTTAAGCTACGCGTAGACTATCTTTATATAAGGTAATATAATAAAGCTGGAAATTACCTAGGCTATAATATTTAGCGTATATTTATCCCTCCTTACTTATTATCCCCTTAATTAAAATATTTTAAATTTACTTTTAATTACCCCGCTCTGCTTATAAAAAGCCTTAACTTTAATATCCTTATTTACTTATAAAGCTTTAGATAGTTACGCTTAAAATAACTAATCTAATTATACTAATAGTAACGCTAGCGCTTAGTAATACTAGAATAAGATTATATAAACGCGATATCTATCAGGTTAGTAAAAAAGGGGGGTAGTAAATTAACTAGCGCGTTAAGAATATTTTTAAAATTAAATATTTTATTAAAGCTTTAGAGAAAGCTAGTAAAGGCCGCGTATATCGTAAGCTAGTTTTTATAATCTAAGCGCTTTTATAGCTTTTTATATAGCCTAGATAAAAGTAAAATAATCCTAATATAGTTAGACTAATTTAATAGTCTAGTTTTAAAAAAAGTATATTCTTACCTTATAATATATTCTCTAAGGGGCTTTAATAGCCCCTAATATATCCTAATTAAGGAAAAACTTACTTAGCGCTTTTTATAACTTTCCCTAAAAAGTTTAAAAATATACGCTAAAAAAGCTTTAAGCTAGTAAGAAAAATTTATAGCTATAATAATATATAGAAAGAATATTTACTAGAAGGTACTAAGATAAGAAAAAATATAATAAAACTAGGACTTAGGCTCCCTAATTACGGCTCCGTTAATTATAAATTTAGTATATATAGTAGCTAGCTAAGAGTCTAAGCTAGAATAAGCTAAAAGTAGCTCTAATATAGGTAAATTTTAATAGCGTTTTATATTAAGATTTTACTTTTATATTTAGTTAGCGGTAAGAGGAGCTTTAATTAATATAAAGGTCTTACTAAGGCGATTATAGAAATAAGCTAAAGTAAAGTTATAATTAAAGCTATCGAAAAGAGGAAAGAGAGGGGAGAGAAGCCCCCCTCCTAAGCTAGCTATATACCCCGCGCGATAACTAAGCGCTATTAGGAAGACCTAAATATATCCGCTATAATCCCCCTTATCTAGCTATAATTAGTTATAAACTAATCCCTTATAAGTAATATTTAAAATATTATTAAAATTAAACTTTTAATATATATAATTTAGCGTTAAAAATCTTTACTTATATTATTAAGTTTTTAATATAAATTTAGTTTATATTCGCTATATTATTAATAATAATTATTAAAAAACTACGCTAAGTTTTAGAATAGTATTTTTTTATATATAATTATATTATTAAAACTTTATTCGATAATTTAATTTTATTCTAAAAAGCTTCCTTACTACTTTATTATAAGGCCCGCGCTAATATCTTTTTTATAATAAGAGTATAACCTCTATTAATTAAGTATACTTTTTTTTAAAAGCGGTATAAAGCTACTTTAAATTAGACTAAAGCTTATAAATAATATTTTAGAATATTATCGTAATATCGCCGCTAAGTAATTTCCTTATTATAAAAGCTTAGCTTTACTTATAAAGTCTATAGTTAATATTTATTATAATTACCTTAAAGCTTTAAACTTAAAGCGGAGTAGCTATAAAATTAAAATAAATTATAAGCTATTATTTATATTACTTAAAAACTTATTTTTTTATAATCTTCTTTAGCGCTTTAGCTATAATTATAGCTTATATTAAAGGAGTTTTACTCCCCTTAAAGCTATAGAAAAAAAAGGAAACCGCGGCTATAATAGCTAAAAAAAAAAAAAAAGATATTATTAACTAATAAAATTAAAGTAAGGAGGGCACTTTCTTAAACCTTTTTAAACTCCGCTATTTATTTAATAGTTACTTATATAAAGATAAAGGCGTTTCCCGAAATAATCTTATTAATATTTACTTTAGCTTTTAATAAGGTAATAAATATAATAAACTTTTAAGTTTAAAATTACTATAATTTAAAGTAAAGCTATATTTTAAGTAAAAAATTTTCGTAGTTACGATTAACTTATATAGCGTTACCCTCCCCTTAAAGTTACTCTAAGCGTAGCTAGCTATCGCTATAAGGTAATAAAAGGAGCGGAGTCCGCTTATAATATAAGAATAAGAAGTTTATATCCGCGTAACTATAAGCGCGGAATTTATAAAATATATAAAAGTTTTATAAACTAACTAATTTTAAACCCTGCTTATATATATATATATTATAGCTAGAAATATTTTTTTCTTAAAGCGGCGGGGTATATAAGAGATTTAAGCTACGCTTAAATAGCTTAGTTATATAAGGGGTATTTAGTTAAGTCCGCGTATATAATAAGCGCGGGGTATATATAAGTATATATAATTAGTTAGCGTTATATATAAGATAGGCGTGGGCTATATATAAATTATAACTTTAAGTATATATATTATATATACTTTAAAACCTTTAAAGTTATTTTATATTAATAAAGTTAGCTTTTTATAAATATTAAGGAGTATAAGACTTTTATATATAAGCTTTCTATTATTTTAATATTTAAGCAAATTTAATAAGTATAAGTATTTTAAAAGAAAAAGGTTTTATTATAAACTTAAAGATAAATTTCCTTATTAAAAAAGTATTAAAAAGCGTATTTATAGCCTTAATAATTAACTTTAAGTTATTAGTATAGCTATTATAAGTAGCGAATAAACTATAATTAAGGTATTCGCTACTTTATTATATAAATTATTAAGAAAAAGCTTAAAAGCTAATTTTACTATTATATATAAGCGCTTTATATATACTAATAAAAAGAAGGTAACCTTAGCTTATTAGAAAGTAAAGATTTTAATTAATAAAAGTATTATTAGAAGCTTTTTATATAAAGCTTATTAATTTATTAAAGCTAATATTATAATTAGTAAAAATTTACTAATAAAGCTTATAAGGTTTTTTAATATTAATTTTTAAGATATTATTAAATATAACTTATTAGAAATAAGCGGCGCTTACTATTTTTTATATAAAATTAACGCCTTTATAAGATTTTACTAAATAATAGCTATTTCCTTAAAAAGTTAAGCTTTTACACTTTTTTATAAATAGAAAAGATAAGTTAATATTTTCTTTAAAAGAATTCTTATAATTATAATAGCTTTTAATAATATATAAAAGTTTAAAAGTAAAGTAATTAAAGTAAAAAAACTTTTATATATTTTACGGATCCCGCGCTTATAATAACGCGGATATAAACTATCTATTTTTATATTATAAGTAAACTTTACTCTTTTTATTACCTTATAGCGATAGCCTTAAGCTACGCCTAAAATAACTCTAAGAGGGAGGGTAACGCTATATAAATTAATTATAACCGCGAAAATTTTTTATTTAGAATATAGCTTTATTTTAAATTATAGTAAACTTAAACCTAAAAGTTTACTATACCTTTTACCTTATTAGAAGCTAAGGCGAGTATTAGTAAGATTATTTTAGAGGACGCTTTAGTCTCCGTATAGGTAATTATCGAATAAATAGCGGAGTCTAAGAGGGTCCGGGGAGGCGCCCCCCTTACTCCGATTTTATTAATTAATAATATTTCCTTAGCTATTACGGCCGTAATTTTCTCTTTTTTCTATAATTTTAGGAAAAGCGGAACTCCTCTAATATAAGCTATAATTATAGCTAGAGCGCTAGAGAAAATTATTAAAAAATAAGTTCCTAAGTAATATAAATATTAGCTTATAATTCGCTCCGATTTTATCGCTACTCCGCTTTAAGTCCGAGGCCTTAAGGTAATTATAATAAATATTAATTACGGACTCCGCGGGTAAAGCTAAGCTTTTATAATAAGGAAATTACTTAGCGGTAATATTATAATAATATTCTAAAATATTATTTATAAGCTTTAGTTTAATTTAAGGTAGCTTTATATTATTTTCGAAGAAAAAGTACGCTTAACTAATAAGGGTTATACTCTTATTATAAAAAAGGTACTAGCGCGGGCCTTATAATAAGGTAATAAGGAAGCTTTTTAGAAAAAGATTAAGTTATCGAATAAGGTTTTAGTAATATAACTATATATAAAGAAATATTATTTAGGGATTTAGTAAAGTTCTTTTATAATTATTATTAATAGCGTAATAAATATAAATTAGATTTATAATAAAGATATAATAATATAAGCGAAGATTTTTAACGCGGAACCTTATAAGCTAGAAGTTTAACTTTAATAATATTTTAAATATTACTAGCTTAGATATATCGCTAAATATTATATAATAAAATTATAATATAGCTAATATTTCGCTTTTTTATATATAGAGAGTAAGTTAGCTTATTTTATAGCGTACGGAAAAAGACCGTATTATTACCTTTTTTATTAAAAGATTTACCTTAAGTAAAGTTAACTTTACTTTAAGATAAAAGTAACGTAGGACCGGGCGAAAAATACTTATATTTCCTAACCTTAGAGATTTATAAATTAGAACTCTATATATACCGCCCTTCCTCCCCCTTTAGCGCCGACCGAAGTCTAATAATAGCTAGGGCGGAAACGCTAAAAAGCGAATATAATAACTCCGCCTCTAACCCCCTCTCCGAACTTATCCGTAGCTTTATTATAATAATTAAGCTACTTTTTAAAATTAGCTATTATAAAGTTTATTATAAGCTAGTAAAATTTTTATATATTCCTTAATTACGTTAATAAAGCTTTAATTAAATAGATTATTTAGAACGCTATAATTAAGCGCGGAGATTTAGTTTATAATAATAATAACGCTTAGGAAGATAAGTAGCTATATAGACTCCGTATTAAACTTAGACTACGTATACCCTTATTACCGTAAACTCCGCTCCGGAGGAAATATCGGCTTCCTAATTACTTATTATTACTAGACTTATCTAAGATATAGAGTGCCGGGTGCGGACCTAGTCTAGCCCTAAGCTAAGGTAACGCTTAAAGGGAGGGTTTTACTCCGAGTTCTCCGGTTTTTCCTACTTCTAAAATATATATAGGATAGTTTTAGGCTATATTAAGCATACTAGTATATAAATATTATTATTATTATTATAAAGTAATTAAAGCTTAGGGTTTTTAAAATAGCTTTATTTTATATTATTTAACTTTATATAACTCTTAATAAAATAGTTTTATAAAAAGAGCTAGTAAAAGGCTTTTAATAATAGTAAGGGCTATTTATTTATATATATAGCTTCTTATAACCTTTTAGCTATATTATATATTAATAGTAGCGTATATTACGAATTTACTACTTATAAAAAGTAAAGCGAGCCCTTTTAAGAGAGTTATAAAGATACTTAATTTACCTTATAAATATAATATTAGCTACCTCTACGCTTAAGGCTATATAATATATATTATAAAGCTAAAAGAGAAGATTATAAAGTTTAAGAAAATAGCTCCTTAAGCTTAAAAAGTAATCTTATTAGTATTAAAAGCTTATATAGCTATATCTTTAAAATATAGCTTCCTAATTAAAAAATTATTATTTAAGTATAAGATATACACTTTATTAATTATGCTAAGGCTCTTACTATTAAAAAGGACCTATTAGTTAGATTTAAGGTTTATTTAGAAAAAGAAGATATATTTATTAAATTTAAGCTTATTTCTTTTCCTTTTAAGAATAGAGAGAAAAAGAAAACTTCTTATAGCTAAAATAGTAATAAAAGCGTTTTATAAACCTTTACTATATTAAGTATAAAATAATAACCGAGGAAATATCTAATTATTATAGCTAGATAATTAAATTTATTAAGCGTTAAAAAGGAATTTATAAAGCTATTAAAAGGGCGTTTTAAAACGCTTAAGAGAGACCCTTTACACCTTCCCTTACTAAATCCCACGCCTAATTAAGGTAACGAGATATAAGGGCTAATTTCTTAAAATACCCTTCTATTATTAATTAAAGAAGCTAATAAAATAACGCACCTACTACTTATAGCGCTTATAAGCCTCTTTAAAGGCTAGACTTTTAACGCTAATAATTATAATAATCCTAATAAATTAGTAGGCAATTTATAAACTTTTTAGCTAACTAATCTAATACCTTATAAGCGACCTTTTTAATATTTACGCAAGCGCGAGGGGTTAACCCTATCTTCTACCTTAATAGTATTAATATAACGCTATAAGCGTCGTTTAATAAAAGAGATTTACGGTATTAAACTAATAAGATATTTAAAGAGGCTTATATAAGCTAATTTAGCTAATATTCTTAAACCCTTTTTACTATATATATCCTTTATAGATAAGGACGAATTTATTAACTAAGTACTTATAATAATTCTTTTAGCTTTAGCTATAGAGACTTTTATAAGCTATACTTTAAGTAATTATTATATTATAAAAAAACTTAAAGACTTCGATAAATAATAAGTACCCGTAATAAAGAAAAAACTTAATAAGCTATATTAAAAAGGCGCTTAAGAGCTTATTCCTAAGCCTTATAATATTAAAACTTTTCCTAAGCGTTAGGTATATATAGAGAAGCTTATTAAAGGCGTAAATTTAATAGCAAAAGCCTGCTAAGTTATTTATAGTAATCGCGATCTTATAAAATAACTTATTAAGAACTTATATATTATTATAATATATTAGTTATCTATATAAATCTTCTTTACGCTTATAATAATATAAGACTTTAAATAGGTAAAGTATAATATTATTAATATATTTATTAATGCTAAATTAAATAAAGATATTTTTATAAAGTAGCCTTATAGCTTTAAGGATAAGTTAGGACGCGTTTACTACCTAAAAAGGGCCTTTTATAGCTATCGCGCCTTACTACGCTAGTAGTTTAAGCATACTGCTAAATATCTAGCTAATCGCGGATTTAAATAACTTAACTATAAGTTATACCTTTATTATTATATAAATAGTAGCCTCTTTATTTTTTATATAAATAATATCTTCCTTATAATACTAATATAAATATAAATTAATAAAAAGGCTATAATTCTTAATAAATTATATAAAGTTAAATACTTTAAAGAGCTTTCGGAATTTCTTAGCTTTAAGTTTAATTACGATAGTTAAGCTTATATTATTAAAGTATATTAAACCTCTTCTACTTATAAGATTCTTAAGCTATTTAATACTAATAATATAAAGCTTATAAAAACGCTATAGCTTATAAAATATATAATTCCTTATAACTAAAAAAAGGCTAAGAGAGTAATAAAGACTTTAATATAATAGAAACGTATAAGTAGCTTTAATTAGCTAGCCTTAAGTATAAGGCTAAATATTATATATAGCGTAAAGAAGCTATTAAAAGTAAATTCTTATTTAATTTACGCTTATTTTATTATAATAAAGTATTTATTCTAATATCTATATAATATACCGTTTCTTAATATTACGCTTAGAGGAGTAGCTTATAATAAAAACTTTTAGCTTTATATATATTTTAATATATTATTTTTTATAGATAATTAGGTAACCCGCGCCTGTATAGCTAGGTTTATTATTTTCCTAGCTAGTAGCTTTATTACGTAGCGCTTAAAATATTAAATTATTATTATAACTAATAATATAAAGGCTAAATTTATAGCCCTTATACTTATAAAGCTTATAATAATCTAGCTCTTTAATATTATTTAAGATACTAGCTATAAATAAAAGAGGCTTTTTCTAATATTTATAGATAGCTAGAACGCTTAACTTGCTATAATTAACCCGCTAAATAAGGTATATATTAAGTATATTAATTTATATTATAAATAAATTATTTAAAGATATTAAATAAGCTTTTTTAATTTATAATAAATAGGTATAAGAAATATAATTATAAAAAGCCTTATAAAAAGTTTATAAATAAATAAGTATTAATAGTTTATACGCTAGCTAAATTTAGCTATATAAAAAAATAGGGGCGGCTTTAATAGCTTAAATATTAAAAAATAATATTATAATAGTTATTCTTTAACCTGCCTAGCCTTAAGGGCAGTATTATATAATATACCTTATAGTTTAGGCTATAACTTACTTAAGGCTAGAGCTTAGTTAGGTTTATATACTAAGTATATTAAATTAGTATAAAGGGGCTACTAGTAAAGTACTTAGCTAAAGTATAATATAAATTAGAATCTAAACAGCTTATATACTTTAATAAAATAAATATATTAAGTACTTACTTTAGCGGCGGTAAAAAACACGCCTTAAGAAAAATAACGCTAGACTAGGATAGCTTATTATTAGGGGCTTATATAAGCTATAATTAAATAGTCTCTTAAGTCCTTTTAGTTCTCTAATACTTTAATACTTTAGTATTATAAAGGTAATAATAATAGGATAAGGGCTATTATTAAGTATATAGCGTAGTTTAGTTTTCTTATTAGAGGAACGAATTAAGTAAAAATTAGCCCTTAAGTTTATTTTTATAACTATCCTAAAAGTTATATATCGTAAATTAAGTCTTAAAGAGGACTTATAGTAAAAACTCTATTATACGGAATTATAACTTTATTTTAAACTTTATACTTTTTTACCCTAAACTACTAATTTAAATACTTATTCTAAAGTCTTTAATATCTAATTAAATAGTTTCTATCTTCTTCTCCCTTTTCTCTTTTATTTTTATATAGGAAATTAATTTCCTATTATCTCCCTTATAAAGAATTACTATTTAGCCGCTCTCCCTATAGCTAAAGATCCCCTCTTATATTAGTTAAAAACTTTAGTTACCTAAAAAGTTACGCTTTTTAGGTATTTACTATACTCGCTTAAGGTATCCTTCTTCCCCTATTAAAACTAGTCTCTAAAGCGTTATCTATTAAGCTTAATAACTAAAAGAGGTAATATTAAGATAATAGCTACCCCTTATAGATTATAATAAACTAATTAAAAGGTTAAAAAATAAGTTATATCCGCGGCACCGGTAAAAGGGGCTTTATTCTCGGATATAAGCTAGTTACTTATAAAGTTATAATTAAAGTAAAGGTTAATAAAGAAGCAGAGGTTATTTAATATAATTAATTAGCGTAGAAACTACTTATAAGGTAATACCCCTATATTAAATAAGAAAAATAATAGCTAGATTAAGCTTAAACTATAGATAAAAACTATAATCTTACTTTACTAGCTTATTTTTAAAAATATTACTCCTTTAAGAAAGAGATCTAAGATACTAAATAATTATAATTATTTAATTAATAGTTAGTTATTATTATAATATAATATTCGCGGCTTATAAATAGTTCTTTTAAATAGATTAATTTTATATATATTTTTCTAGCTTATCTTTATCTTTTATAAGCTTTTTTACTTTAGCGTCCTAACTCTCCTATTCCTTATCTTCTCCTAAGCTTATATCTTATATTATTATCTAAAAAGTATTAATTTATCTTTTCCCTTTTTAAAATAGCTATATTATAATAAAATACCTTTTTATTACGAAACTAATTACCTTACCCCTTTAAGATTTATATACTTTTTTCTTCTAAAAACTTAACTTAACTACTTAATTATACCTCTTTAGTTAGCTTTAATAATATAAAAATTAAAAAGACTTAAGTTATTAATATCTAACTAGCCTTACCGCTTATTATAAAATTTGCTAGCTAGAATATAACTAAGTTCCTTAACTATTTTAAAAAAGAAATAAAAAATATAAAGTTTAAAAACGCTATAATAATTAAATAGCTTAAAGATTATATTAATAATAAATAGGAAAAGAATAAATATAAAGATCCTAACTAAAAACTAACTTTAAAAAATAGCTAAAAATATTATAATTATATGTAAGTATTATAATATATTAAACTTAGCTTAGAAAGGCACCTTAGATAAAAAGATTAGAAACTATAATATAAAAAAACTAGAAATTATAAAATAAGTTACTAATTAAATTTAAACTTATAACTATCTTTATTATAAGAAGTATAAGACTAATTATAAACTCGCTATTTATTAGAATATATATATTACTAGCTACTTAGGAATATAACACGCGTTAAATACGCGTAATACGTATCGTAAAGATTACTATCTCTATATAAATAAAGTAAGAGGTTAGAAGCACGTATAAAAAGGAGTTAAACTCGAGATAATACCGATCTAAGACTAGTATAATATTAATATAATATACGTCGTTAACGTTAATATAATAGGAATCGAGGGCAGGAGGGAGTATAGCCGGAATATATATATAATATATTTACTTTTCTATACTCTTTAAGAGAGAGATAAGTTATAAGTAAAGTTATTATTTAATCTTTTATAACTTTATTAGCTAGAGTATATCGTACGGTAAACGTAATATTCTTATATATTATATAATTTAAATAAGTTACCTAAACCTTATTATCTAAGTTAATATAGTATACGTATTCTAAGTTTAATTTATTAGTATCTTCACTATAAGAAATTTATAATATAACTCTAGTTACTTATTTAGCTTAGGAAAGATACTTAATTAATATTAATTAATAATAAAGCTAAGTTATATTATAAACTTAATTACCTTTTATTACTTAAAACTTAGTTAATTAATATAAGCTAAAATATTAGCTTTATTATTATTTAACCTTAGTTTAGATTAGAAATAGAAAAGTAATTTAGATAGTAAATATTTATTAAAATACTAACTCCTAGGAAATTATAATTATTATTTTAATAATATAGAAATATATTTTAATTAATATCTAGTTAGTAACTTAATAATTCGGATATCTTAGTATTTAGCGATAACTTACTATAAGTTAATATTATCTATATTTTCTTCTTTTTACTTTTAGTCTAGGATTTTTAGGAACTTACTTTAATTTTAACCCGAAATCTTATTAACCTTAAATTAGTTTTAATAGTTACTTTATAATTATTATTTATTAAGCTTTTATAAATTTAATACTAAAAGTCTCTTATAATTAAGTTAATTTAGTAATATATAAAAAATAAAAATAATAAAAGATAAAAATAATAAAAAAAGAAAAAGTAAAATCTTTAGAATTAAAGTCCCTTACCCCTACTCTTAACGCGGATATTTAAGAGGGCGCGACGCGTAATAATCGCGTAAAGCTAGCTAAGTAATATTACTATATTAGTAATATTAGTTAAATATTAACTTAAATACGAATAAAGATTAGATTATTATTAAACTTACTTTAATATACTAATCTTTATATAAAGGTATATTATCGCTTATAAATATAATAAAAGCTTTTATAAAAGTAATAATAGCTAGGATAGTTTATTAAATTAATATTAGTTAATATAAAGTTAAGTTTTAATAAGCTATATATATATTATTATACTAGATACTTTTTTTAGTATATTAATAGTAAGTAATTACTAATTAAGAAACTTATTCCTAATAAGCGTTAATTTTTAGCTTTTATTTACCTATATAGCTAATATAATTTTAATATAAGGGCACTTTTTTAATATCGCCGCGCTTAATATTATTACGCTACGCTTAAGATAATAGCGTAAATAGCGGCGGGGATATAAAAAGATTATACTTAGCGGGTTATATTTAATAAGGCGTAATAAGCGTTATTATTAGCGTAGGTAATAATATTTATAAACGCGGGCGAAAAGTAATCGTAGATATTATAGAAGAAGCTTATAAGGGGCGCGTAAAGGAGATAGGAGTAAGACGCGCGTAATACGCGTTCGAAGCTAAGTTTAGAATATATTAGAAATTAGGTTAATCTTAACTTATAGCTAATATAAATTAAAGCTAAAATTAATATATTTTTACGCTATTAGCGAATTAAAGCCTTAAGAATATTATTATTATTAATATTATTCTTAAACTTAGGATTTAAAATAATAATCTAATAACTATATAAAGCGGTAAGTATATAAGGAGGCGGTCCTAATATATAATAAATCTTAAGTTAAGGTTAGTAAAAGCTTATTATAATATTAACTTAAGATTAACTTAAACTTACTTTTTTATACGTAATAATAATAATAATAATAATAATAATAAAAGTAGAAAGAAAAAGAAAGGAATAAAAAGCTTAGGCGTAAAGTAATTTATAAGTAAGGTACTAAGTTACTAATTTACCTTACTAAATAAAGTATATACTTACCCCTCCTATAGGTAATATATTAGTATATACTAACCCCTTTTACGGATATAAGAGGTATATACCTTCTAAGTATAAATACCCCCCCCCCTTTTTAAAATTTTTTTTTTCTTTTTTTTCTTTATAATTACCTTAGTCTTTCTTATCTATTTTTCGCGGATAACTTAGCGAAGATTTACTAAGTATCGCGTTCTTTATTTAGTATATTATATTATATTTATTCTTCGTTTCTCTAATCTTCGGACTAGAAAAGAAAAGCTATTAGGGGAGTATAATATCTTTACTATACCCTTAGGGCTATAACGTAAAGAAAAATAATATATATTATAAAGACGTTAAACTACCTTAAGGGTATAGTAATAATAATCGAATAGCGAGGATAAGGCTAAAAATAATAAGATTAAGTTAACTTTAACTACCGGTCTTATAGCTATTTAAAAGCGATTAAAATTATAAAACTAGCTAATAGATTTAAATATTTTATTACGGTATTATATTATATTTTCTTAATAATAATATATAATATTATAACTATTACCTTATAGCCCTTATTTACCTTTAATAATACGAAGGGATAACGCGAAAGATAATTTAATATATATTACTTTAGAAAGTAATATTAAAATTAGCAACTTTTCACGAAAATAGGATAGGACCCGTTACTTAATCTTTCGCTTTTTATTATATATTTATTACCGAGAAGGAGTTAATAGCGCTCGCGGCGGCTTCGGCCGGGGCTTAAGGGGTAGGTAACGCGCCTATAATTATAAATAAGGGTACGCGGGGACTAGGATAGTCCCTATAGCACCCCTAGTCTAGCTAAGGATAATATAATAATAGCGTTAGAATAGGAGAAGAAGCGGAGCAGGTACGGGACCTTTACGATAGCGATATAAAGGAAGCTTATAATAAACTAGCCGCGGTAATACTTACCGCGGCGTTCTCTAACGCTTAGAATATTATAGTAACTCTTAAAGCTAAACTCCGTAAAAATTTCGTAACCCCCCTAAACTAAAATATTACTTAACTTTTACCTAAAATTACTAAGTTAATTAAAAAAATAGTTACTTAAGCTATATAGAAAATACTCTTATAAACTATCGGCCTTAATATTAGTCTAACTTAGCTATTATAAGCTTCTATAGCTACTATTAGCGGTATAGTAATTAAACCTATCCTTAGTTACTTTAATAAAGAAGTTACTATATTTATAAAAGATATTATAATTAATATAAATACCTTATAGCTAACCTTATAAGAGATTATATAGGCTATAAATATAGCTTTAAAATATAAGGCTATATTAGCTATAAGATAACTCCCTAATAAAGATATAATAGTTATATTCTATCCGAAATATAAGAGACGAGTAAGCTTAGTTAAGTAAATTCTTATTATTTTTAGTAAGGGGGTAGTTTATAGTTAGAAAACCTTCTCTATTATAGTAAAAAGAGTATAAGTAAGGGCCGCTTATAGTAACTAAGATATACTCTTATAATAAATTAAGAAATATAATAAAATCGATATCGCTTAAGTTTAAGCGCTCTAGCCCCGTAATAAGGGAGCTACGCGTATTTATATTATCTTAAGAATTACTAATATAATAAACGCTAATAAACTTATATAAAATAGCTTAATTATAAATATAGAAATCTCCTATATAAAAGTCTATAATAATATAATATAACCCCGATAATATTACTAATATTACTAATATAAGTATATAGCGAAATACTACCGAAAATAGCTATATTATAGAATATATATAGCTATAATATACTTAAAAGGGGAGAGCGTATATTTAGCTATCGCTAAGATTAATATTAAAAACTATATCTTATATAAGGGAAACTACGCTTTATAGTCCCGAGACTACTTTACCGCGAAAATATATTAGGACTAAATATATAATAATTATATATACTAACTTTATAAATTTTAAGATTACTCCTAGCTAACCTAATCCTAAACTAATAATAGCTTTACTAAAATTTAGTCCTAGAAACGGTCGCGCGCGGCCTTTATATAATCGTAAGCTATACTCCGCTTTAATATAAATAATAAGCCCGCCCTAATACTGAAAAAAAGCTAAGGCGGAAGCGGCGCTACCCCTAGATCTTATAGCGGATAGGGTAGCGGCAGAGCTTAGGGAACTTATCCCCCCCCTCTTACCCTTTCCCTTTTTATTATACCCTTCTCCGCCCCCTCCCTTACCCCTTTTTCCGCCCCCTCCTTTACCCTAATATAATTATAAACCTCTATCTCCCCTACTCTTAATAAAAATTAAAACCCTTTTTTAGAATATATAAAAGCGTAACTATCTTATTTATATTATATTTTATAGCCTTATTAGCTATAATTTTATTTATTTATAGGAATTATAATATGACCGATTCGGACGCCCTCTACTTCTTAATATCTTACTATATAAACTTATAAACTTTAGTAACTAAGTAATTTTTTATATTTATAAATAACTAGACCTTTTCTTTTAGATACTTCTTATTATACTTAATATAGCTTCTATCCTCTTTTATATTATACCCTTATTACGAATTATATCTATTTACTTACTTTTATTAGTAATTTAGTTTAGCTCTTTTTTATAGCGTAACTTTCTTTGCCCTAACCTAACTCTAATAGCTACCTTTTTATATAGTAACTTTAACCTCTATTACCCCTTATAAAACTATTACGAAAAGTCCTCCCTTAAAATAGCCGACTTCCTTAATCTTATAACTAGCCTCTATCTCGGACTTATTACGCCTCTAGGCAAAGTTACTTAGGAAATATATAATAAATAAACTAATATTATTAACTTAGCTTAAGCTACGCTAAATTACTAAGCGATATACTAAGAAAATAACCTTAACCTTATCGGCTTAACTATATTCCGTAAGTTATCTACGTAAATACTAACCTCCGCCCTAATACTATATTAACTAAAATCTAACGCTTTTTTTACTTAGATATACTTATAGCTAAAATATAGAACTAACTTAAGCTTAAACTATACTATACTTTTATACCCGAAAACCTAAAAAGAGTAATTACCTTATTATATAAATAGCTAGAAATAATAGTAGAGATTATAGTATTATTACGCGTCCGTATATACCTTATAATATAAAATTAGTAAAATTAAGTAACGGCGGCTATTATAATAGCTACTAAGCGGGCCTAAAAATATTAGAAAGCTAACTTTACTAACTCTTATTAGTAAGACTATTAGGAAATAACGAAGGTATAGAAATCCGTAATTAGCGTAGCTTACTATAAAGCTTAGCGCGATTTCTTTAATAATATCTTAATAAACTTAGTAATATTTTAGATAATAAAACGTTAAGCCTAGCTTTAAAGCTAGGCCTTACTAAAGCTTATATATATACTAACGCTATAGAAAAGCCCTAACTTAAACTTAATATTTACTTTCTTAGATAAAGCGATCTTACTTAGCTAGTAATTTTTCCCTACTCCTACCGCCTCGGCCCCTCCTCTTACCCTAAATAAACCTTTCCCTCTTTTCTATATTAAATATTTAATTATTACCGATAATATCTACTTTATTTTTTTCTTAATTACCTTATAAAAGTCCGCTAGCCTTAACGGGATCTTAGTTAGGTTCCTAAAAGGATATAAACCCCCCTTTATCTAAGTTTTCTAAAAAATCTTCTAAGGCTATATTAATAATAGCTATTTCCTATTATAATTTAAAGCCTCTAATATTATAATTATCCGTAAAGTAAGTAAGCTACTAGCTACGTATTATACCTTAGGCGGGTATAGGCCGATTTCGCTTCTTAATATAATAAGGAAAATCCTAGAAATAATTATTATTAGGAAAATAGCGTTTATAGTAGAAATAGCTAGTATCCTCCTAAATAGCTAAATAGGTAATAAGCTATAACGCTTTACTAATATCGTAATCCTTATACTTATTAAAACTATTAAGATTATCTAAGACTAAAGTAATATTATTTTACTCCTCTTATTAAACTTTACCGGAGCTTTTAACTATATTTCTTACGATAAGCTAATAATTATTCTTAACTACCTAAGCTTTCCCGAATAAGTTATAGCGTTTATTTATTCGTATCTTATTATTAAAACCTCGTAGCTTAAGTTTAATTATAAGCTTAGTAATACTTTCTTAATTTAGTAAGGGGTCCCCTAAAAGTCCCCTATATTACTAGTCCTTTTCCTATTATATATATCTTTACTATATTAATATCTAAACCTAATAACTAGACTACTTATAGTAAGCTTTACTAATAATACTAATATATTTAATATTAAATATAATAAGGCTTAAGTACTCTTTTAACTTAAGTAGGCGTAGCGAATTTATAAATAATAAGCTCTTAAGTATAAAATAACCTTTTAATTAGCTAAAAGTAAGTTAATATATTTTACGAAAGCTAGGAAAGCGGATATAACTTAGCTTTAGCTTAATATAGAGATAGTATAGCTTATATAAAAGGCGAGATTTTTAAAAGTTTAGCTATATCGTAAATTTTAATAAAAATCCTACTTTTTAAAACTCGCTACTAAATTTAAGTACTAATACCTAGCCCTTATTAGAATTATTATATTAATATAAGGTTATACTTTATTAAGAGTAAGGGAGGTATATATTAAGGCTATTAGATTAGCGATTATATTTAGTATATCTTAGTTTGCTTTACTTATATAATTAAGGGGGAAACTATACGGCCTTATTATAAAAGCGCTAGCTACGGAATAGTCTAAATACCTAAAAGTTATTACCGGAGCTTATAAAGCTACCCCTTTTTACTATATTAAAGTAAAGGCTTTTATCCCCCCCTTTAACTTATACCTTACTTATTAGATAGCTTATATTTATTACCGCTTTTAATATATAAGTATAATAAACCTTATCTATATTATAGTAAAAAAAGCTACTAAATAAGTTAAATATAAGCGTAAAGGGCGCCCCTATTAATAGAGATATTAAGTATTATAAGACTTAGAGGAATTCTATAAGATATAAACTAAACTTAAACTAAAGGCTAAATATATATAACGTAACTTTAATATTAAACTCTAAGAAGAGTAGCTTCTCTAATAATATTCCTAAGAAAGTAAGCTTAAGAAATATAAGTAATCTTATAGCTACCTTATTAATAAACTACTATAGCTTAAGGCTAAGACCGCCTTATATATTTACGAAAAACTTTTTAAGTTTATTAGTATAATACTTATATAATTTCGGACTAGATATATTAAACTTAATTCTTTTCTCTAAGCTTATAAAATTCCTAAAGTAGTTTTAAGGTAATACTCTTATAATAGCGAGGATAAAATAATACCGTATATCTTTCTTAACTATACCTTTACTTATAAAAATAAGCTACTCTTTAATATTAATTAGTAACTAATATAAGACTAGCGTAACTTTACTAAAGCGCTTAATAACCCTTAATTTATAGCTAAACTTATACGCTAATTTTTTTCGCTTAAATAATTACGCTAATTTAACCTTATAATATTATTTTACGAAGGTAAAATAGATAAAAGAGATAAGGCCTTTAGCTTTATAATAGATATATAAAGGCCGCTTTATAGCGATAATTTTATTATTTATCTTATTAGCTATTTACTTAGCTTTAAAGCTAAACTATCTTAGCTATATATAAAATATTAACTTAACCGCGTAAAGCGCGGAACTAACCGCGCTTATTATAGCCGCGGCCTTAGCCGTAATCTTAACCTTAACTATAATTATAAGCGTAAACTAAAGCTACTTACTCCTTTTTTATAGCTAGCTTCTCCTCTTTACTAAATATAATATAATTACTAACTAGCGTTATAAAGTTTTTATTAACCGATATATTATTAATTAAACTATTTTAAATAAGATTAGAAATCTCCTTATAAAAAGGCGGCGTAATTACGGTATAAGCGCTAGTAATATCCTCCTTAGCGGTAAGGGTAACCTTAACGCTTAAGGTAAGAGTAGTCTTAAGCTTACTAAGCTTATCGGCCTCTAACTTAAACTTAGACTTAATAAGTATTAAGGCGGAAATAGAATTAGTAATAGGAGGCGGAATATAAAAGATAAGAGGATAATTAGTAGGAGATAAGCTCCCTTATAAGCGCGCGTTATTCTTAATAGCGTAATAGATATAATATAGCTTTTTAGTTAACTATTTAAAAAAGTTAATTACTTATATATAGAAAATATATTATTTTTATATTTAAGCTAATATAATAGCGATAAGTTAGTTAGCGCTAATTAAACTTTTAGTTATATTAATAATAAGATCCTTTTTAATAATAAGAGGCTATAAGCTTTAAAATAATATATAGCTAGCGGCCGCTTATATAACTTAATTAGCGTAAGTATTATTATAACGCGTAATAGCGCGTATCTTTTTAACGCGCTAAATTATATTTTTCTATTACGCTTATTAGTATAAAACTTATTATAAACTTAATATAACTTTAATATAACTTATTATTTAAGCGTTACGATTAAAGCTTAGCTAGTAAGTAACCTTAACCGTAATATAAATAGCTTCGGCTATAGCGAGATCGTTAATTAGCTAATACTTAGTATAATTATTTATATATTTAATATAAGCCGCGCTTAAATAATCTACCCCGGTTATTAGTAGATATAAATATATATTAGGGCCGATTACTTATTTCTTTATACCTAATAGATATATATTAAATTACTTTAGGGACTTATAAGGTATTTAGGCATATAGAGGGTAGGAAGAGGGGAAAAACCGGGCCGGGCCTAGGGGAAAACCCCTTACTAAGTAGTTAGTAGCTAGCAAGGTAAGAATAGTAAATAGGGAGAGGGTGCTATAGCGGGCCTCGTGCTAGTCCGCTAGGTTATAGTAGCGGGTCTAGGGTAGAACGAGCCGGGGTTTAAGAGTCGCTAAAACGGAAAAGGCCGCGAATATTAGCCGCGGGAGGGCAAATATAAGCTAGAACCCTAAAAGGGGAAGGAGGTATATACCGCTATAAAGTAAAAAGGTACGTATTAATATATACTATAGCGCCCTATAATTAGTAAGCAGGCTACCGCGGGGTATAAAATCTTATAGCTTATATAGCGCGGGGCCCCTTTCTTTTATAAATAATATTAACCTTAACTTCCCTTATCGTAATAGTAATAGCTCGTAACTATAATATAAAAACTAGTAATAAATAAGCTACGCTTTATAATAATTATATTTCTAAATTTACTTAGGACTATATCCGCTATTTATACGCTAGCTATTAGGATTAGCTAAGTAAGTTACGCTTTATCTAAGCTATATATTAATAAGATTAAGCTAATATTTAGTAGCTGCGAACGCGCGCGTATATATTACTTATACCCGGACGAATTTTACTTATATACTTATATATCCTTAGCTTAAAAATAACGCTACGGAGCTATATACTATATAAGCTAAGCGTTATAATAAGTAATAAGAGTTCGGAGGGGTATAGGCTATAGCTAAGGAGGATCTCGCCTTAATTTAGGATTCGAGCTAAAGCTATACTTATAAGAATATAGATAAGGTAAGGAATACCTTAAGGGGTATTTATATTAAGGTTATAAAAAAGGTAAAGGAGGCGGAGGGAGAGGGGGGGGAGATATCCGTCTCCGTACTTAAGTTAATTTACGCTACCTTAAAGTAAGTTAACGCCCGTATTAATTAATAAACTTTAAGCTTTATAAATATAGCTTATAATATACTAAACTTAAGTAAGAAGGTAGCGGTAGTATTTAAAAAGCTAGGAGGGCTAGCTTAGGCTCCGCTTAGGGTAGGGGCAGACGCGACTTATAAGGTAAGTAGGACGCGTAAGCTAGTAATAATAAAGCTTATTAAGGCGGCGCTTACGGCGCTTTTAAAAGGTAAAAATAAAAAATAAATATCTCCTACTATAATCTAAACGCGTCTTATTAAGAGGAAAGCTTATATTACGCCTAAGACTCTTATAATTATACTAAATATAAATAATAACGATAATAACCTACTACCCGCTCTTATTATCGACTTAAAGCGTTTACGTCTCGCTAAAATATACCCCGGGGAGAGCGAGGGAGGGAGCTCGCGCTAAGTTAGTTTTAGCGATAATAAAGTTTTAAGGTTAGAGGCTACGCCGGCGCTGAATATAATAAAAATAAGCTTAACTAGTAAGGGGGTAGCTAGGTTACTTACGGTAAAAGAGACCTTAATCGAGGCGGCGGCTACTATAGCAGCTACTAATACTTACGCGGCTATAATAAACTATAATATTATTATAGCGAGGACGGATTTAGCTAAGTCTTATATCCCTTAGACGCTTAAAGTTACCTTACCTTAAGCTACTTAGTAAGCTAGCGTTAGCTAGAAGTTTTAGTTAGTTAGTTTCTAATATAATTTACCTTTTACTAACTTAAAATTATTAGAGAAATATAAACTTAAGCTATACCTTAGCGGAGTATTAAGGAGGCGCGGGGGGCTCCGCGGTTATAAGCTATCGCCGAAATATCTAGAAATCTTAAGGTTAAATAAGTTATTCCTTAATAAGGATAATAAGCTAACGCCGATAATAACTACCTCTAATAGCACGCGGCCCGCTACTACGCTAGATCCCGTTATTACTTTAAGCTTATCTTAGTAATAAGTAACTTTACTTAAGCTAGTTACTACTCTAAGCTTATCGTAATAGTAGGCGACCGTTTTATAGCTAACTATTACGCTAAACTTATCGTAAGCTACCGCGCTAACGGTAACTCCGAGTAAAATACGCCTCGCCCTAAGTTTTAGTAGCTTTACGCTAAGTAAACTCGCGTTACGGGGCTAGCGTTAGTTCGTAGTTACTTTTACTAATAAGGTAGCTAGAGGAGTTAAGAAGTTATTAGATAAGGGAGGAGATAAAGACTTAAACCTAGTAAACGTAAATTCCCTCGAAATATAAAGTAAATTATAAATAAGGTAAGTAAATTAATAATATTATAATTACGGTAATTTACGTAAGATAAGGCTATATTTAGCTTTAGTTAAACTTAAAAATATTAGCGTAAAAAGTATTAGTAAGCTAAAACTAATATAAGTTAGTATATTAAAGTATTTACTTCGTAATTATAGTTACTAATAAGTATTAGTTAAGCTTTAGTTATAGTTTAATATTAGAGGAGATAGGCTAAGGTAATTCGTAGCGCTATTTAACTAGTTAAGGGTATCGAAAGAGTAAATAGTAAGTATTCTCCGGTTTAATACTATATTAATATAGAAGAGAGATTACTTTTAGCACGCGCTTATAAAAAAGAAACTTTCTAAGACTAATTTTACCCATATAAAGTTATATAATTATAATATTAATATATTTTAGCAGGTCTCCGTATCTTTTAAGCGACTTCGCCTTATTAAAGTAAGGCGGGAAGTTAAAAGGAAATAAGGTAAGCTTAGAATATCTTATACGTAGCCGGTTTTCGGAGTCCTCTTATTATACTTTCTAATCCTAGCGGAGAAGGTTAGTTATAAACTTTTTCTTAAAAGGTAATATATCGTATCTTATCTATATTCGGACTTAACGTATATATTTTTTTAGCGGCTACTTAGCTTTTTATCGTCTTATTAGTTAATAAGGGGGGAAGCGTAATAGGAACTTTAAAATATCTCTAAAAGCGGTCCGGATCTTATTTAGTATTATTATATCCTCTAAGTAGCGAAAAATATTAGTTTTCCTTTTATTTAAGTAAAGATTAAGTAGGGGAACTTAGAACTTAGCCTTAAGGTAATAAATAAGCGTAGCCTTATAAGCTTTAAGTACTATCCTAAAGCTTCGTAATTATTCTAGTCCTAGGGCTTTAGCTAAGCTTAGTAAGTTTCCGCCTATAAAAGTAATAATATAAAATATAATAATAATATACGCGATAAGTAATTAGATAACTTTTATATAAAGTTTATAAGCTTAAGTAAGGGGGTAACCTTAAGTAGAGGTAGATAAGAGGGAAAGGGTAAGGTTTTAGCGAAGGAGCTTAGTATATATAATTCGTAAATAAGGTTTCTATTATAGCCGCTAATAAATCTAAACGCTTAGGAGTTTTACTTCGGAAATAAGGTAAACTTAGTAATCCCCTAATTAGATTAGGTCCGTTTCTAGAGTATATTTCCGGGAAAAATATATAAGCTTACTCTTCTCTAGCCCGAATTTTATATTATAATTACGCGCCTATTTTTCGTATATTACTTATATAGCTTAGAGCTATCTTATAATCGTTTTAAAGTTAAGCCTAATATTAAGAAAGTTTATATTATCTGCGAAACTAATTACTTATATTTCTTCCTTATATATTAGCTAGTTATAAAGCGGGGCTATATATAAGATAAATAAGATAGCGGAGAGTAGCGAACTTTAAGGAACTCTAATCTTAATCCGATATAGTTCCGAAATCTTATTATTAAAGCGAAGTTAGGAGGTATAATCTTATAAGTAGCTACTAAGGAAAGCTAGAATTTAGTTTAGGAATCTTAGATACTTAAGTTTAGCGATAAGTTTATTATAATATATAATATTAAATACTTCCTTAATATTAAGTTATAGGAAGGACGCTACTCTTTTCTTAGCCTAAGTAGCTTAAATAAGCTTAGTAATTATAAGGATAGCTAGCTTCGTAGACCGGTTCCGCTTATTACTTATCTAGCTCTTAGGAAAGAGTTAGTATAACTCCGCGGCTTTAGTAATTTATTATCTTATTATAATCTCTAAGATTTTACTTAAGTAATATAATAAAGATATAAGCTTATAAGCACCTACCTTTTAGTAAGCCTCCGGCTTCTTTCTAAACTTATATAAGATAATTATAATAGCGGACTATAGCTAGGGCAGGAAATAACTAAATTATATATATACTTAGAAAATTATAGCTAGCTAGGTAGTAAAAATAGGGTAATATATTTTAAGAAATCTAATAAGAATATTATTTACTTTAGCTACTTTCTAGGAGGTTATTAACTTTAGCGTTATAAAGATATTAGTTTAAGTAATCTTAATATTAATAGAGAACTTAAGTTTAGGCGGCTTAGCGTTAGTTAGGGGCACGCTATAAAGCTAAGGAAAGAACTAATTAGCTAAAATATTAGCTTTAGCTATATAGCTATCGGCCTAAAATTTATTAGTTATCCTTAGCGTAGGGAGATAAACTAGATCTTAAAAAAGATTACTCCGGATATATACTTAACGCTCGATATACTAAAACTTAAAAAGTAAGCTAGCGATAATATAAAGGAAGGATTACTAATAAGTATATCTTACCGAGTTTACGGCCGTTTTCTAAGTAAAGGCTATCTCCTAAAACTATTATTAAGAGGAGTTTAAAAGGAGGGACTTATATTTACGCCGGGCCCGCTTAGCTACTTAAGTAGCTAAAGCTATAGCTAAGGTAAACTACGCCGCCTTACGAGAATAAGAGGGGGCGATAAATAATATTATCTAGTTAATAATAAGTTATAGCTTTTAGTAAAGTTAGTTAAGGGCGTTATCGATCTCTATTAAGTTAGGAAAAGGGGAAAGTAAAAGGGTAATCTTAGCTAAGGATTTACGGTAAACTAGGTCCGGGTTTATATATCTTTACTATAAGTATAGTATACGCGCTACTATAAGTATAAGGATATTAGCTATAAGAGACTAAAAGATATAGTTAGATTTAATAAGGTTAAGGTCCGGACCGGTATAATATATATACGAGTCCGCTATAGCCTAAACTAAGTTTAGCGTACTATCCTTATATTTATAGAAGATTCGGGTATATTCTCCCTTTAGAGTAAGGAGTTAAAGTTATAGCTTAGTTATCTTATAAATTAGCTAATCTAAGTTATTAGAGAGCCTCTTATAATAGTCCTAAAATAGGTAATATAAGTTAAAGTCGCCGATTAGGACGCGGTTAAGGTTTAGGGGAAGGTTTTAAAAAATTAAGAGGCTACCGCTATAAGGGGTATTAGGGGGAGAGTAAATAAAAATAAACTAAAGTTTAGAATAGAAAGTAATATTTATTTAGTCCTCCCCTATTTCTAAGAACTAAGTAAATATATTATATTTTTTATAGATATAAACTAAAATATAGCCGCCGCTATAAACGAGGCGGTAAGGCGAAGTCTTAGGCGGAGGAGGCTTAGCGCTAAGGTAGCTAATAGTTTCCTAAAAAGTAATAATATTATAATCCGATTTACTACTAAGTACTAGCTTAGCTAGCTTAGTACGCTTATTTATATTCTAAAAAAAGATTTTTATAAATATAAAGAAACGGTTATAATAGTATTAGTTTCTTCGTTATAATTTCTTTATAGCTTAGTTATAGATTTTATCTAAGTTTAGGCTAGGGCTAGGGTAATTAGTACTTTTACGCTCTCTTAAATAGTAAGGTTAAGTTAAACTAAAAATAAAGCTAGTTTATCGATAGTTTATATAGGTAAGACGCTATTTATATTTTAGGGGAGGGAGGCACTTTAGGCCTATTAGATAAAGCGTCTTATTACCTTAGGGGTATCCTTAATTACCTATATCTTAGTAGCGGGGCGGCCCCCTCCGGAGCCTAGGGGTTATCTATATTTTTTTCTAGTAACGAACTAGCCCGGGGACGCACTATATATAATAACGTTCTTAGTTATTACTAATTTCGTTAGTTATAAGATAAACTATAAGCTAGGCTTAGTAAATCTAACTAATTATCTCTTATAATAAGCTCTCGCCTAATCTTAATACTTAATAGCGATAAGGTAAAGCTTAGATTATACGGGGTAGTCCCTATTATAAGAGATATAATAAAATAAATATCCTCCGATTCTAGCACGGTAATTATCCTTATTCTTATAATCGGTCGCTTTATACTTACTATAAAGCTTAGGGTATTTATATATTTTAGCGATATACCTAAAATAATAATAATTATAGTATTATTAAGGGCGGACCGCGTCTAAGAATAGCTTTATACGAAAAATCTAAGCGTTAATAGCTAGCTTATTATTATAAAGTTTATTAGTATTAATTAGTAATTTAAAGCTAATAATAACTACTATCTTAGTAAATCTAAGCTAGGGCTTAAGCGCTTATAGATAAGCTATAAGTATTTTATTAACTTATACTATCTTATTAAGGAGGTTATCGCGTTCCCTAATAGTAAGGTTTAGAGGAAGTCTCTTAGTAATAATATTATAAATCTTATCTATAATAGTCGCCTTATCGCCGAAAATAAATATAATTTAGCCTAAGTCTTAAGTAAAGGTAGCTATATCCTTATTAAAAGTAAGTTTAATATCCCTATTATTAAAGCGGCGTATAGCTAGGTATAAGTCGGAGTAAATAGCGGTATTAATAGCTTATATAATATTATATATTATCCTATTTATAATATTATCTATTATATCCGCTAAGCGAATAATAATTTTCTTTTTATAATATAAGGGAAGCTTCTTTTCTAAATTATATAGTAAAATTAAAGCTAATATAACTTATACTTATATTTAGTATCCTCCCTATTTCGTTATCTCCGAATATAATAATTTATAAAAAGTAGTAATAATTATATCTTTAATTTCCTCGCGCGTAATATAATTAGTTTAAGTCCGGAGTTAGTTTAATTTAAGTTCCCTATAAGCTATTACTATAGCTTAAGCTACGTAAAACGCGTTAGCTAATATAATACTTAATAATTAATAATATAGTTTTTTCTTATTTTTATTAACTAAGATTTATAATAATCCTTAGTTATATCTAATATATTTTCTATTAGAGTTAGTATTTTTAGACTAGTATATAAATAAATCTAACTTATATTTAGAGCGCGTCGTAACCTTAGTTCCTTTACGAAAATTTCTTCCTCCTCCGCCGCGGTTACGATTACCCCTAGCCGGAACTTAGCTAAGTATAGCCTTACTCTAAATTAAACGGCGAATCCGACGCCGCTAATATCTTACCTTTTCTTTTTAGATCGCGCCTTATACTAAGCGCGTGTTAAGTTTTAAAAAGGGATATATAAAAAAGTTTAAGAAGGTTTTTATACCTAATAAAGGTTCTTAAAGCTAATAAGTATATTAATATACCCCGCGTAAAATACCGCTTAAGGAAAGTTAAGTTTAGCGGGTATTTTACTCTAGTATAAGTTAGCTATAAACTAGTTACGCGCGCTAAAAATTACTTATATAATTAAAATTATTAAAAAAAATAATAAGATAATAATAGCCCGCCTATACTAGTAAGAGCGACCCCCCCCTCCTTTATATACTTTTAAGCCTTAAGTTACTAATTTATAAAAACTAACTTCCTAATTAGAAAAGCTTTCTAATTAGGAAGGCTTAAAAAAGGGGTATATATTTAAGTACGTATTATACGTAAAAGAGGTATATAGCTATATACTTAAGGGTTAAGTAATATATATTTAGAAGTTAGGGAGGTATATACTAGCATATATAAGTAATATATACCGCCGCTATTATTATCTTTTCCTTATCTTATCTATTTTTTCTTATCTTTCCTTATATTATATAATACTACCGTGACTAATAGTTACTTTCTTTATACGCGTAGAGCGCCTAGCCCGGCCTTAAGCCGGACGCGGTTTTATTATATAGCGGGGGGTTTTACCTCTTTTAGGAGGGTTTTTCTTACTTAACTTACTACTAAGGTTCTAGCAGCTACTTCTATAGCCTCTAAAGTACTATAATAATAATAATAATATTAGAATTAGTAAGAAAATAATCGGATATTTACTTAATATTAACCTAGGGTTTAAAATTAGTTAGTTATAACTAACTAATAACTAATTAAAGTTTAGTTATAACTAAAATACGTACTTTTTAGTTAGTTATTAGTTAGTCACTCTAGTAACTTTAGTTAGTTACTAAATAAAGTGACTAACTAACTAAAGACTAAAAACTAAAATAATTAAAGCTTTAGTTAGCTTACGTAAGCTAATTAAATATAAAAAAAACTAGTATATAGCTCCGATTATATATTTTATATAACTTAAGTTTTTTTTTTAATTAGACTATTATTTAGCAAGTAAAAAAATCTTAAATATTATATATTAAAAAGAAGAAATTAAATATAATAATAAGTATATAGAAAATAGTAAATAAATATTATAAAATTTAATATAGCTTTAAGCCTTTATATAAGGCTTAAATATAACTTAAAGAGTCTTTATTACTTAAAGCTTTTAAGCTTAAAATATTTAATATTATAATAATAATATATAAAAAGTTAATATAAAGAAAAAATATATTATTAGCTAGAAAAACTTATCTAATAATAAGTAAAAAAAA
>PDHQ01000304.1:2716-39855 GCA_003339415.1 Ophiocordyceps camponoti-saundersi (nom. inval.)
GACGAGCTGGAGGCAGCTGGGGCCTTGGTTCGGGGACTCGCGTTTTGTGGGTTGGTGGCGTTTTTTTTTTTTTTTTTAAGCCCCCCCCCCCCCCCCCCCCCCCTTCCCGTGAGACAAGTTTGTATATATGTATGTATGTAGATGGTAAACTAGGTCTCACTGATTCGAGACTACGTTCAAACAGAATGTGACATGGACAAAAAAAAAAGGGGGGGGAGGGGAGCGGGAACCGGCAATTGGTGTCATGTTCTGCCGTCCGCCGGTAAGAACCGTCTCCGTCTCTGTTGTCGGCTTTTTACCCTTTGGTCTTTGAGCTCTTTCTCATACCTTTCTCCACCATCTCATCCTCTCACACGTTGGCATCCAATCTTTTGCTGTATGTATGGTTGATATGTATCTGCCTTGCGTAGGTACCTGACTCTCCATCTGTCTACACTTACATGTGCTCTTCTCGTCTGACCTCTCTCCTCCCTCTCGCACCCCTAGAGCAAAGCCTCTCTCTATCGTCTCATCATCCTACTAATCAATCAGAAGTTGATACGACGTCGACAAGGAATATACAAAGAGGAATCAAAAGAAATAAGGATGAACAAAAAAAATCAACTTACACTCAAAGTAAACACCCCCCCTCCTCCACCACACCCCCCCCTTTCTCAGGCGTCTTCGCTGGCTGCCTGTGGAGTCTTCTACAACAACGCCTTCAGGACAGACTGGTTGGCCGAAATAGAACATCTGACTGCCCTTTTCTGATCCCCATCATCAGCGTAGCATCCAGGCGGACGGCGTTAGGCATCAGAGCCGTGCAACTCAATTCAGCAAAGGACGGCTTCTGCTTCCGAGAACGGGCTAATTACGCTTTCCTTTTACCATTACTAAGTGGCCACAATTCCGCCAGGAAACTCTGTAGTAGCTATTGTCGTCCAAGTGATGACGACGGCAAATGTTTCCCCCTTCCCTATTAGTCTCTCCCTCGTCTGTGCGTTTTAGAAAGGAAGAAAAAACTACTCCCCCCTTTTTCCTTTCTCTTCTTGTTTGGTTACGGGTGGCGATAAAACTACACAGCCTCGCGGGTAGAGAAATAATGAATGACGTCGACATACCAGAACAGATGATTGCCTTGTTTGCACACGCATGCATTGCTTTGAATATCATGCTCGCTTGGTTTGTTTCTCGCCTTAGACATGTTAGTTTTCCATCACTCTTAGCATAGACGGCTGATGCGTGGCTCAACTCAACATTCAGCCCGTTACAGAGATAATCGATGACCATCGCATTGCAGCGACTGCTATGCATATGAAGCTTTCGAATTCTGAAACTTGCCTATTAAAAGCACCTGAATACATGCTTCTGTCAAGGTATTTCTCGCTGGTGGTGAGGTATGGATTCCTCTGACGTATGTAGGTGTATGTATGTAAGTTTATACTATCAGTCGGTTATCGCGTTTTCCACAGCCCATATAACGAGCATCATATTCACATGCGTCTAGTACAGAGATCGAGCGGCATCCAGAAGCCGTGAGTCGAATCACGTATGTATATACACATCAAGGCATGGAAACACTTGCTAACAATCTTTGTTGACTTATCATAATGACCACCTCATCTACTATCACGAGTATCACAAGCCATATAGAGATGCATATACATATTATGTATGTGAATACCTGCATGCATACCCGTACATACTACCTACGTACGTACATGCTGCGTGCATACCTACCTACCTACATACGCACATGCATACATACCTACTCCACGCTTGGACCTCATGGAGAAATCCGCCCCCTCTTTGATCGCCAGAAGCCAAGACAGATACCGGCGCGAGACGTCGACAACAACGACCATCTGATCGGGAAACCTACCCTCCGCCGTTGCATTATCTATCTACGCCCAAGGAGCTTGGCTGTCGAAGGAAGGGACCGACAGACCTCGGATCAAGGCACATGGTCAATGCCAAGCGGCACAAAAAAAAAAGCTAACCAGGCCGTCGGTGCGAAGCCTGTCAGGCGACGGGCAGATCCAGGGTGCAAGCATCTTCAGGCACCAACAAGAAGAGGGGAAAGAGGGGAAGGGGGTGTAGGTAAGTGTGAATAGGGGGGCGGCCAGCCCGTCTTCCCGTTCACACGGTTCAGTGGTTCGGGTCCTGTCCCGTGGCCGTGCGTTCAGCCATATCCTTCTCTTCTCTTTCGCTCTCGCCGAGGCGGGAAGGCAAGGGAAAAGATAAAAAAACTGGCTGCTATGACCCGAAAGGACGAACCGGAGCCCGAGATGAGACCGCGTCTCTCTCTCCCCACCTCCCCCACCTCTTGGCTACGGGGACAGGGATATCCGATGGAGAAACACACGGGTAAAGAAAGATGGACACGTCGTCGAGGTCTGAGAGCAGTGGCTGAAGTCGTCCGGTCGTGGGGGCTTGAACGGGGGCAGCAAGCCGAGGCTCATTCAAGAAGGAAGATGGAGTATGGGGCTGGTGCTTCGTCTGTATCCCCTTGTTTCTGCTCAAACCCCCCCCGGTCTATAGCATGGACGGACGGAGACCCCCTTTCGGTTTCGCCTCGGTACAAGGGAGATGCCATTTCGATCTTATGACTCAGTTCCGCCTTGGCTCGGAAGGACCATGTATGACGCCATCCCGGAGCCGAGGATGGGGCTTGGGATACCTACCTTTCTCCACGTCTCCAAGACGGGAAATGCCCCCGAAGATCGTCAGATACTACATATGGATGTATAATGGCGCGTTCAGTAATGTATGAGCATTTGTATGTATGTATGTATGTATGCATATGGATAGAAACTTGAAACTCGTCTGCTTTATCGTCAGAGTTGTCTTGTGGTATAACGCCATGTCTGTACGCAAGGTACGAGTCTATCTATCCGCCTACATACATACATAGTAGATGATATGATAGATGGATGACGGTGTGATATGGTAGATACATACATAGTAGGTTGGTAGAGGTCTTGCTGGCACAGCCAAGCCACACATATAACAGTTCCGCATATAGCTGGATCGTGTATCCGTAGATGGCTGGCAACTCCGAGGACCCTAGCCACAACCACTCGCAATCACGATTCATTCACACAAAACAAATTGCAGCCACAACCTTGTTGATGAAGCACCATTCATGTGTTGTAGCCACAACCTTGTTTTCCTTGGATATCTCGCAGCCACACACACTCCCCCCTAGCAGTACTCGTTTCAAATACATATGTACATACAACATGTCTATATACGTGCACGCCCATCTGCCTACCCTCCCATCTGTATGTATGTATGCATCCTCACATGGGAGAGGGAGAGAAGCTGTGACTATTCTTTTTTATGGCGCGAATATCCGTAAATGCCTGTGTATATACAACATACCTACCGATACTCCAAAGTCGACACGCCTGTTCGAATACATACCTACAGGCTACATACATGCATGCGCTCGGGCAGACCCGCTCGATTCGATAGAGACTTTGATGGCTTGCATCTCTCCCTCCATTTGCCAGAATAAGACGGATATTTACACACATACATACATACATACATACCTACCTACCTACCACATAGTAGATACACACTCGTCCCTCTCACGCGCCACAAACTCCCGATTATCAAGTCTTACATACGATTTCCATTTCACTTTCTTTCTCCAATCGCCCCTCCTCCTCATCTCTCTTGATCTCGCCCCAAGGGAAGCTTCACACACACACACATACATACATACCTACCTTACACATACCCATCAGGCGAACCATCTACCATGTAGTATATACCTATGTATATGCATGCCTAATAGGTACGTGGGCAGATAGAGGGCAAACCTCCCCACCCCCCCTCTTATCTTTCCTCACGAAGTGCCTCACTTAACTCGACGAAACCCGTACGAGTCGTCATCCAACTCAACTTAACAACGCGGGGTCTCCAAGATTTTTTCTTCTTTTGTTTTCTGTTCCCTCTCCTGCTTCATGCGCGGTAAAGCTTCGCCGCCTCCGCGTCCCATGATGCGTTAGGGATGGTCGTTCTTTTTCTTTATATATATCCATTTACAATGTATGTATGTATATGTATATTTTCCCGCCTTGTCGTTTGATCAGCTGCTCTCTCGCTCTGCCTCTCTTTCGGCCGGATCCAAATATGGGGGGGGGGGGGGCGGATGGGAGGGGTGGAGCATGGATGACCCATGTCCATATTATATCGTCAGTCTCCCATAGGTAGACAAGAGAGAGGGAGGGAGTGGTTCCGATACGCGGGGACTGAGACCCGTATATTGATCGAGATGCGAACTGAATTCCGACCTAAAAGAACAAGCATTTTTGCCAGGTGGTGGCTGAGGAGCCAATGCGCCTCGACAGTGTCTTCACCCCCCCCCCCAAGGCAAATGTCATGCATGCTACACTCTAAACACGGACAAACTCGACCCTAGGGTAACCCCTCCCTCCCACACGGCAAGCCATTCTGGTGCCAAGCCCGTTTGCCCCATGACATCACGGGCCCGGCCGTGGGGATTTTCCCAACTTCCACCTTCGCAAGCCGGCCCCGGAAGCCGGTTTCGCCTCAACTCAACACCATGGCCGACTCGAATGCGCCCTCCGCCGCCGGTTCGAAGAGTAGCCGCGCCGTAGCATCGGTCGGTGCCAAGGCGCAACATGTCCTGTACCGAGATTCTGCTCTCCCCCTTCCACCCCCCTCCCCCGGCAGCCTCATGATGCCTAACACGCGCGCTGCAGCCAGGACGACTATGGCAAGGCCAAGACGCTGGCTCTTGATGCGCTCCGTAGCCGCTCGTATCTGTATCCCGTCAAGGTAAGTGAACATCCCAAGAAGCAATGGCTGGCAAATGGGCTCATCCAGCCTGCAGGGCATCTTCTTCTTCGTCACCCACCGAGCACTTTGGAAGCCCTTTCTCTCGCGACTGGGTCCCTATGTCAGCCTCTATGTCTCCGTCGTGGGCGGCATGTTCTTCTGCACCTATCTTCCGCAGTTAGCCGTGCTCGTCTTTGTGAACGGACCGCTTGCCGTTTTCACCACCGTCGTCCTCATCCTCAACGAGAGTTCGGCTCTGGTGAATGCGCTTTCCCGTGGCTGGATCCTGGAGGATGCCATCCTCGACACGTTTGACGGCACGCTCGTCGCCAGAAATGCCGTCGCTACAGTCAGCCAGGGTCGCGAACTCCGTTCCGGCGCCGACCCGATGCAGAGGCTGGGCAAGAAGCTCATGAGCCCCTTTGAGCGTTTCAGTCCTACCGCCCTGGTGCGCTATCTCATCTATCTGCCTCTCAACTTCATCCCCGTTGTCGGCACCGCCATGTTCCTCCTCCTGCAGGGTCGCAGTCGTGGCAAATTAGTCCACGGGCGTGTGAGTTCGGCCGGGAATTCACGATATGGCGAAGCTAAACCATGCTTGCTGCAGTACTTCCAACTTAAGAAGTGGTCGAGATCGCGACGGTCGCATTGGCTGGAGCAGCACGTGGGCCCTTACACGGCGTAGGTTCCGACGCCCCGGTAAGCTGCGGACGCCCGAGCTGAGGCTCGCTAACGTGCATGATGCCTCAGATTCGGCCTTGTTGCGACCCTTTTGGAGATGATTCCTCTAGCTTCCATCTTCTTCACCTTCACCAACACCGGTAAGCTGCAGTCTCGATACATTGCCACGTTTGTGACGACTGACCAGCCTGTCAGTGGGCGCGGCGCTGTGGGCTGCTGACATAGAGGCCCTTGACACGTCCATGACGGACGATACAGCTCCGACGTTGAGAGAGAGGGCCACCAAGGCTGAGTGATCAGGAGAGGGCAAGGGATACCGTCTTTCAGACGAGTAGTATGCAAGATTGGGGAGGACAGATCACTGTCTGCATCGGCTTTCGCACGACAGATACGAGTCGGAGGCAGCAAGGTTCTCTAGAAGAACTGGACGAGTTCTCAAAAAGGGGCAATCGCGCGGCCCTGAAGTTCGGTAGTTTGGCAATAGGTAGATGCAACTCGGCAGCGCAATTAGCCGTATGACAAGAGCTCGGCTCGACCGTGTCACGCAACACTTGTTCCGGTGAGGCTACGTGCATCGTGGCCTGCCACAGACCGCAACAGACACGCTTCACGAGACGATGGCGAGCTTGCTTGGGCGGGAAGTAGAGTCGGTAGACCTGAGAGCATGCGCCGATTAAGGCGGCAATAACATTGAGCTCAAGGGGGGTTAAAATGAAAGCTGCATCGTCTTCGCCGGTCTCTGTTTGCCCTGTCTCGGCTGCATCTCCGAGTCTAAGCTGCAAGTCGAGCCGAAGCCGAATCGGGGTTTGCAGCAGCAGCTTAGCAGGGAGGTGGTAAGTTACCTACCTGCACCTTAGGTAGGTAGTAGGTACAGAGAGATGCGGAGATTTACGGAGACGAAGGAGGGAGGAAGAGAGAGAGACACGGAGAGAGAGAGAGAGAGAGGAAGAGAGAGAGGAAGACAGAGAGGAAGAGAGAGAATGATGGGAGTGAGGGAGTGAGGAAGAAAGGAAGGATGGAAGGAAGGATGGAAGCAAACTCGCCTCCCTCCTGGTCTACGGCAAACCTTTCCCCTTCCCTTCGGAGGAAGTAGCAGTCAACGGTCAGACTCTGTGCTTGCCTGCTAGGCGGGTAGAAGGGAGACTGCGAGTTACGCCTGCCAGCCGGTGGATGAAAGGGTCCTGCCAGCTGTAGAACGGGGAAACAACCTGCCTACCACCCAAGGCAGTGGTGGTATGATAAGCCAGAGCAGACCTCGTTCCTCTTCTTCCTCTTCTTCTACATCCTCATCATCCTCTTTGCCGCCCCTTTTCTCTGGTTTTGCCTCGCAACCCCTCTCTAGCCCCTATCGTCAGCATCATTTACCTTGACGGCCGCTCGTCTCTGCCTATCCATTCTCTCTCTACCTCCCTCTCTCTCTCCCTCACTCTGTATTGTTTCCTTTGGCAGCAAAGAGGCTCCGTTCTGCAACTGACCGACACGTTCGTTACGAAACTGGATAACTTCAGTATCCTTAGAAAAGCATCGTTCATCGACAAGGTGAGTAACTCGCAGGCGAAGACGATCAAAGAACCCCATGGCTAACGCCTCTTCGTGGACCTTCGCATCATGATGCCTTCCATCTTCGCTCCGGGCCTCGCATCGACTCTCGTCCTTATTTGCTGCGTTTTGACCGTCTTTGCCCGTATCCCTCATGGCAAAGTGCTTGTCAAGCGTGAGGAGAGCAGCACGCTGCCCGAGTACTACACCCAGCCGAGCCATGGGTATACTTCGCCGGCCCCTTATGCGACACCCTCCTCGTCTGCGGTAGCTACCTGGATTTCCTCTTCCTCGGCCACGTCTTCTCTCGGAAGTACCGACTTGATCACGCAGTCTTCTGGTTTGCCTGGACCCTCAAGCCACTGGTCGACGCGTCTCCCGTCTGAGGCACTCAGCTCGTCTGTTGCCGGAGTTGCCTCGTCTGATACGCCTTCGACGACGCCGGGCTCGCAGGCGGTTGAGTCAACCTTGTGGCCCAGGCCGACGTCTCTGCGGTATAGTTCACCCGCGACGAGTGCCTTATCCAGTGGAACGTCTGGTGTAGCTTCTTCCGTCTCCTTTGAAAGTGGCTGGTCCACACGCCTGGTTTCCGCAATATCGACGTCAGCTTCGCAGGCCAGTGAATCGACTCTGTGGCCTAAACCGACGCCTCCGCAACCCAGCAGTCTGACCAGCATCGGCTCTGGTACCTCCTCCGCAACGTCGAGCTCTGGTGCCTCAACGACGTCATCGGCTTCGCAAGCGAGTGAATCAACTTTGTGGCCGAGGCCAACGATAGCCCATTCCACGGCAAGTGGCGCCTCCACCGAGCTGCCCGACGTCGACACGCCTGTATCGACCACCACAACGTCAGTGTCGACATCTCTTACCGCCGGTACAGCTCAACAAGCAAGCGAATCAACGCTGTGGCCCAGGCCGGCGCCGGGCACCAGCTCAACCGTGACACGTAGCGAGCTGCCGGATACGGCAGTCTCTACCTCGTCCTCTACATTGGCTGTGCTTTCTGCAACACCGGTCCCTGGGCCGGGTCCGAAGGCGGGCGATGAGTCGACGTCGATGCTCGGCACGGCATCGGGTGCGCAGGTCGGCGAGTCGACCTTGTGGCCCCGACCGCCGACCGTACCGGAGACGCGAGCAAGCGAGCCGACGCCGTGGCCCAAGACTGTTACCTCATCGCCGCTGCCGTCGAGCACGACCGAAACTTATGAAGTCTCTTCGGCAACTGACGTGGGGGTGAGCGGTTCCTCATCCGGTATCGCATCCGCTCATGGCCTGCCGGGCATGACCTCGAGCGCCACGGCGGAGACCAAGGTTCCACAGGAAACTGTCGTGACGGTTTCCATGACGGCCACGATGACGCGTTACACGTCGTCGAGTTCGTTTTCCTCACCGGCGGAGAGTGCCAGCACGTCTCTCGCGCCCGGGATGAGCTCGAGTTCGGCGTTTCCGCATACAAGCCTGGCCTCTGAACCGTCAACGAGGGGCGTCACGACACAACAGTCCTCGTCGTCTGTCTTCACTGTTGCTTCTTCCTCGACTTATAAATACACGTCCCCGAAACCACCGTTCACCGAGACGCAGTCATCATCGGCCACGCAAGGGACGACGACACTGATGAGTGAAGGGAGCGGAAACTCTCAACCCTTGTCCTCGCTTCCCAGTGGTGTGAGCTCCAGCCTTACCCGTCCCTCATCTGGATTTGGCAGCTCGGCCCGTCCTGTTAACTACACGTCGGGTTTGTGGACAACGCGGACGGCCGTTTCCAGCGTCCTCGACACCGTTACCACCGAGGTGGTAACTCAAATATCCAGCCACGTTCCGCAGGGACCCTCGGGAACGAAGACGGCGCTCACGGTTGACAACTCGACATCGCCTTGGGGCTCTGCTCACGGTACCGGAAAGCCATCCGCGACGTCTCTTACTTGGGCGAGCAGTCCGCCGTACCCATCAAAGCACAACTCCACTTGGGAGGTTATTGGCACTGCACATCGCGTGACGAGTACCGTTACGCTGCTGTCCGAGTCGACATCAACGAGCCTGACTGGGCCGGAAAGCAACATCATTCCATCTTGGAGGACTAGCTCCAGCTTGGCAGCCGAAGGCACTACCCAGCCAAGTGTGCAGACGTCAACCGTGCGGAACGCGAGGACAACCTGGCTGTCGAGCGCTTCAGGCGTGATGAACGCAACGATATCGAACTCGGCTGCCTGGACTAATACAACAAGGGCAGCGCCTCATAGCACCACGGCTTCCTTACCGACGGTGACACTCACGACGGGCACTCTTACCGACGTCACAGGCACGATGGCGATGGCAACGGAGACGAGCACGGAGGACACGACGTGTACAGAATCAGCAACGACGACGAAGACGACGACAGAGACAAACTGGGTGACGACGACGACAGGAGCGGCCTTGACAACGAAAGGATCGGTCACGACGACGTCGTATTCGCTGGCGGCAGCGAGAGTGTCATGCGCCACAAGCGTGTCGGGCATGATGACGGTGACGGAATGCATGGCGGGCTGTGGATCGTCGACCTGCCAGGACGCGTCGAAAGACAGTACCGTGTCTCGCACAAGTAAGACATGGGCGCAGGGGGCATGGAGGATGACGATGGCTAACGGGAGGCTGATTGACAGGCACCGGGTGGCAGCCGACGACGCTAAAGACGTCACTGACCGTTAGCCGATCGCAAGCCGGCCCGGAGCAGACGCCGGCCAACGCCAACTACCCGTGGGGCGGCAACTCGCCGGTTCATCGACACGGGAACGTGACGGAGCTTAGCGAAGGCGTCGTCGGTGGTTCGAGGGTGCAGAGGCGAGGATGGATGGATCGGATGAGGGCCATGCTGTGGTGAAGAGGATGAAAATACACGCAGGGAGGCAGGCCCGGACTCGGTAATCGGAGGGATGGTGATGCATCTGCGGGGGTCCAAGGCACAGTACTCATGCACAGTAGCAGTTGTTGTACGGAACAGTATGCACAGTCGCGGTCCCTGCATCGGCACCTATCTGCCTACCTCTTCTACCTAGTACCTACCTACATAGTACATACCAGAGAGAGAGAGAGAGAGAGAGAGCCCTGGGACGTATTCTGATGGTGTGCCAGGCAGGCAGACAGCGAGTCTCGGTCAATATGCCTTGGGGTGATATTACCCGAGGATGAAGGATGGCCTCGGACAGTAGTACATAATGCGCCTTACGGTTGGAAACGGGGGCTCGACTCGGGTCGCGTCTCAGAAGAGGGCGCTGGAACTTGGCGTCGCCCTTATCTCGGGGGCGCGCTGACCGGGGCGGGCAACTGTTAGGGCGCGACTCCCAGGCTGCTAATTAGATAGGGCGTTTGAGAGAGGTGGTGGCGGATACCGAGAATAGAAATTGGGCGCGGCAGATGTGCAATGTAATGGTGAGAGATGTACAGTGTGAGGGTCAGGAGATAGACTGCTTAGGCGGGCGGGATTGTAGACTCGAGTCACAGTGTCCAGCCTCTCTGTCATCTTATGTCATCTTCTGACTGCTGAGGCGCGCCGCCGGAAAGGCTAACAGAAAGGGCTCGATGATTCTGCCTCGCCACATTGATCAGGGTCGAAAGGATCCGCAGAACGGCGGATCCCAGGGAGAAGTTCACTGCACTGTGTACTGTATCCTGACTCCTGAGACACCCACACCCCTCCCTCCTCTGTCCTTCAGGAATCCATTCCTCTCCTCCACGTCAGCCTCTTTATCATCTCTCCTCCTCCTCCTCCTCCTCCTCCACCCCCCCTTCCAACCTTCCCTTTCTCCTCCCGTCGCCCCCGAGGGATAAACTGCAAATACCTCTCCAAAAAAAAAATCGACGACAAAGAAGATCAATACACATCACAATGCTTTTCGAACAACTCGTCCTCGCGGCTTCGGCCAGCGCTTTCATGATCATTCCGGTAACCGATGCCGATGCCATTAACGCTTTGCCTGTTGACGCGGAATCATTTGGCGTGGAGAAGAGTTCGATCTCGCGAACTGTCATGGTTCCCTGCGCGCAGTGTCAGGGCGCCGATAGCAAGCTGAAGCTCGAGTTCAAGGTTGAACACGGCTCCAGGCTGCTGCTCAACGATCACCCCTTCTACCCTCGACCCGATCCGCCGGCAGGCGACCTTGTCGCCACCCTTATCGACGGCGACCGTCACGATGAGGACAAAACTCTTGGCTATGGTTTGGCCATGACCCCGGGAAAGACCGACGTCTACAACCAACTTCAGCTCGTCGACCTCGACCTCTCCATCATCCAGGTCGATCGGCAATGGGTTGACAACGTGCCCATCGTCAAGACGCACGTCATCAAGACCGTCACCGGTGATCTCTTCATCCAAGATATCGAGCTACAGGAGAACACCAAGGCTAGCTGCACCGGCATCATTTGCCGAGCCAAGTCCATGGCCGAGAACATGGTCAACGCCCTCGGCCGCCTCAGAGGATGTGTTATGAGACACGGTCACAGACTCGGCGGCCTTCCTGGCTTCCCTCATATGACCGAGGCCGACAAGGACGAACTTGACGACATGATGCCGCCATCCACCACCGGTGGTGATGAACATCGCCGCAACTGGCGCCTTCTCCTGGCCAACATTGCTTCTCACATTATCCTGCCTGTCCTCATGGGCGTCACGGCCGGTGTTGGTGTCGCAGTGTACGTATTGTCTCAGAAGCCCTTGCGTGATCTCATGCGACTGACATGTTGTAGGCTCGCCATGGTCCTTTGCAGCGTCGTCATCCGCCTCCACAGGCTGGTCAAGAGCAAGCGTGCCCGCCGCGCTCAGCGCGCTGGCGGCTGCTGCCGCAAGAAGCAGGCGTCCCGTCGTGAGGCGGACCCTGTCGAGAAGATTGGCCTCATGGAGGCTCTCGAGAGCGAGGAGTTGCCCCCTCAGTACCAGGATGAGGATGAGGCGACCAACAACAACAACAACTCGACCAACAACTAGACGATCGCGGACTGCAGAAGGAATTTTAGGGGTCTACGGTGAGGGGACATACCTGTCGGGATTCCCAACTGGCTTGGCATCGCATGTGAAAACCTTCTGCCATTACCGTCTCCAGGGTGAAACTGTCACGGTCTGGAGGAACATTCATTTAGGGCGAAATTCAATTTCTTATGGGTTTGCTTTTCCGCCTCTCTAGTTCCCGCCCGTTTGAGGCGTTGCCGAAGTAGACGACGCAAGCCAGATGAAGTGCCTGCATGTAAACGTCATGTGCGAATCTGCGGGCACGTGTGCACGTTTGTATGCACATACGTAAGGCGACTGCGACCATACTGGCGCATCGTATCCGTATAGCGGATGGACCAACGTGATGGCGCAGTCTTGGCAACTTTTTAGATGACGGTTCTCAAGTCTTGCAGTCTCTACGATAACACTTGTCTCATTGCTTTCACCATCCTGATCTCTTGCCTTTTTATACTCTCCAAAGTGGCGGCCGGGGCGGACGCATTCAGCAGAAGGGACACGGTGAAGGGAACCTCGGAGCGGCGGAGGAGTCATCCCGGCCGACGGTTGAGACAGGTGCTGAGGCTGAAGCCGGAGCGTGCTGAGGCTGAAGCCGGAGCGGGCCGAGGGACAGCGGGCGTGCCCTGGCGAAGATGTGGCCATGGGTTGCGGAAACCAAAAGTAATCTGGATGCTTAGATGGCAGGACGGGCCTCTTGTTCGCCTCGTGAAAATACATGCATGAGCTACGACCTGGACGGCGACATGTGTTGGATGGGGGGGGGGGGATGCAAAGGGGATCGCTGTCGGAGGGCCTTGGTCGACGGAGGCGGACCGTTTGGAGGCTGGTGAGGCTGTTTATTAGAAGCAAGCGGAGGAAGCTTTGTACTGTACATACATACAAGGCGTGAGTGAGGCGCGTCAATATTATTGAAACATTTTACTTGGTTCGTCTAGTCTATGTATGTATGTGTATTCGTTGGTTCTAAGCTCGCGATTCGCCTCACGAGCCTAGGAACTAAGACCCATGGGTAAACTTTGGGCTGGTTTGCATGAAAGCGGAGAGATGACAATGGGGACCGTAAAGAGGCTTTTGTTCTCCGCGGAAGAAAGACGAGGAACCCCCGGGACGGGTTGCATGGTGCCGAGCCGTGTTCTGAGTGCGGAGCTTATGAAAGTATACGACGGGAGAGCAGGCATGATGCCTGATGATTATGAAAGCTTGTTCATAAGTCGATGTGTAGTTGCGTGTGAAGATGTGAGCAGGTGAGGAATTGCAACACATAATTGGCATGATTTGCGCCTCAGAAACTGGCGCCTTGGTAGGTCCGTCTCATGTTTTTGAATGTAGGTAGTATGTAGGTTGAGCCAAGGCGGGCCGTCGACAGGTGCGACGACGACGACCAGGGGTGGGGAGGAAACACAGTCTACTGCTGCATGGTACTAATTTATCAAGTACGGATCCTGACTTGTTAGACTGAAGCGATTGGCGCCAAGAGGGCAGACTATTAGAGTATGTATGTAGGGCTCTACCGTTGGGACCTGACGGCCGAGCCGAGTCTGACCGCAGACCATTCCGGGGAGTCGTGAGGCAGGGCAGGTCGCTCGGGCCACCGGCGACGGACAGGCTGTCTGTGTAGAGTGACATTTGGCAGTGTTTGATGTCGTGAGAGAAGGTAGAATGAATACTAGTAGGTAGTATGGTGTGTTGACGGTGATCGTGAGTATGTATGTATGTATGTATGTATCCGTATGTACGGATAGAATCGTCAAGATGAATAGTTGGATGAGTGAGTGAGTGTGAGTTGAGTGAGTTGAGATGCTGGCAGCCGCCCATCATCCCCCCACCAGCTTTGATGCGCGACACAAATACATATTCATATGCAGACAAATTATACCTAACCAGGTAAGTATCCGTAGATAGCCTTAGTAGTAGGCAGTCTAAGCCTCTAAAAGCAGGGTCGCTAGAACAAATACTACACAAATAACAAGGGCGCACAGACGGTTGATTTGAAGCACGAGGAAATCGACAATTGTTTTGTAACATTGTTTGGCATCTGCACGTGCATCAAGAGACCCAATGTTACTCTCTCTCTCCCCTTTCTGAACGAACGCCACTACCGTACATACGGATAGAGGTATCTCCTTCAATCCTTGTCGATTATACGCGTCGCTTAAGGACCAGGGACCGACCGACCGACACCGCCGCCGCCTGGTGGAGACGCGGTCGCCTTACTGTTATCGTGTGTGTTAATCGAGAATCTCCGACCAGCCTTTTTGTCTTCTTCTACTGCTTCTTTTGTCAAAACAAACATCCTGATAGACAATAGCTTCGTCTCTTGGGGCCTGCTGGTTGGGCTTGAAGACAGGGCTTCCCTCGCTTACATCCTACCTCTTCCTGCCTGCCTACCTACTAACCACCTCTACTTACTACCGAAGTAGGTAGGCACCACGTCTCTTTCCTTCCCGCTTTCCCATCTCGCGTTGCAAATCCTCCATCTTCTCCTCGTACCTTCCCCTTCCCCTTACCCCTCCCGAACCTACCAGTCGTCGTCCTCTCTCTTTCATCTTCTCTTCTCTCTCATCTTCTCTTCTTCCTCCTCCTCTCATCAACTTCTCATCAACTCTCAGCCTCTCTATTCCATCGACCATCAGGCTGCTGTTCTCCATCTCCATCTCTCTCTCTTCAGTTCGCCATCTTCATCGTGCCGCATCAAAAGACCAAAGGTACCCCCCAAAAAGGAGAGGGAGGGCAAAAAAAAAAAGGTAAAACACATCCCTGGTCCCTGACCCTGAAGCACGCGGCGAGCCTCAACCACCCCAGGCCTGTCCCTGAAAGAGGAAAAAAAAAGTAAAGACAGCAATAAAGTCAGACAAACCAAGAAAAGGAAAGGAACAAAGACAAAAAAGAAAGAAACTCGTTGAAGATTTGACAACCTGCTTTTCCCTTCTCTTTTAATCCTGCTCTCGGTCCCGTGCTCATCACTTTATTCTCTCTCTAGACAAGCTACTTCCTCCCACCTCGTCGCCCTCCGCCGCCTCCGTTTATTTGCCGGCCCGATCTGAAACACGCTCCCGGGACCAGATTCATGGCACGGAGCGTCCGCGCTTCAGAATCTCCTCGCCTGCCTTGCGCTTTCTAGACCAATTCTTAGACTCTGCATTACATCTCACTATCGCTCACGCCCCTGCTATCCTTCACCTTCTTTGTGAGGCGGCATTCGACCTAGCCTCGGCCTTGTCAACTTCTCATCACGAACTTGCTGTTCAGAGACCTCTTCTCATTCTCGTCGTCTGAGACTCAAGTCGTTTCTCGTACGTCACCAATCATTCCGTCTATTTTTGCCTCCTGTCTTTCCCCTTCCTCATTCCCCTCTCACCCTTGTGCGTCCGGTGTTCTCAAGGACTCTGTCCTCGTCTAATGCTAACATCGTCACTATCATCTAGACTTCCTCACAGCCGCCGTCACCTAAAGACTCCTTGTCCTTTGGCAGGCTCATCGACGCTCATTCCGCTGCCGGCATTTCTCTCTGTCTCATACGCTTCACCTTCATGTGTGCAGACTTCATACACGCTTCGGCCTCTTTGTGCAACTCAGTCTCGACCGAATTAGACGTGGCATTCATGCTGCGATTCCGCTCTCGCTTCGATTGACGCCGACATCCGTCTGGCACGAGGACCCGGATCCTCTTCACCTCCGGCCCTCCCCGACACAAAACACATCCGTCTGGATCGCGCACATCAGTCGAAAATTAAGGGCCTCGCCCTTCCTCTCTCTATCTCTCTCTCTCTCTCTCTCTCTCTCTTCCCTCCCTTTGATAGGGTCGTCACCGGGCCGGATTCCCGGGTGACTCGACGTGACCTATCAACCGGGATAAGAGAGCCAGATGAGTCAACAATACAATGGAAGCAACATGGACCGGCCGACGCCAATGCCAGGTTCTGTCAAGAGAGCTCGCGAACGGGCAATGGCCGCACAGGATGCATTTTCCGCCCCGCCATCTGGGCTGGCCAGCCGGCCGCCTCGTCGGCCGCCAGACGCCAAAGTCTTTCCGACGGCTCCTGGACCGATGGACTCGCCTCACTGGCCGCTGCCCGGCCCTCCCGTCCCGCCGGGCATGGTGAGCCGATGGTCGCAGTCAAATAGGGAGTCTACTATGCTACCTATTCAGATGCCCAAGGGGCGCGTTCCCATCGCGTCAGATCATTCGTCCTATGCCGAGTCCATGGCTTCGCCTTTCGATAGCCCATCGAGACGCACCACGTCGTCGGTGGGATCCATTCCCGACTTTCCCCTCCCTGGCTCTTCCTTCGCCTTCCCGGTTCCACCGCGAAGGAGCGCTTTCGGGCCGCCACCCTCCAGCCGTCGAGGGCTGTCCTCCATGTACTCCAACTCCTCATTCGTCTCGCCGATCCCTGAAGAAAGCCCGCGAAAGGAAAGCCCACGCCCTCGGTCCCATGAATCATACGCCTCCAGCGCCGCCATCCCGGAGACGTGGGGGACCGGCTCTCCCCTACCCAGCCCGGGAGACAGCTCAGACTTTTTCGATGACTCCGTCTCGGACAAGAGCAGAGACTCGACACTCGAGGACTTTGGAGACGAGAGCAAGCTGTTCTTCGAGGAAACCCCCGAGAGCAAGGACAAAGCTATCCTCCCTTCTCTTACGGAGCCGCCGACCGGGCCGATGCCGCCTCCGCCACCACCGGCATCACTGACGCCCGGGGGCCCCTTTCGCGACGGAACGGGCTTCATCGACACGCCGACAACCTCATACATCAGTCCCCCGTCTATCGTGAGCCAGGCAGCCGTTCCCGAAGGGGACTCCATCACGTCCGACGCCATCTTGCAGGCATATGCCGCCGCCAGCTTATCGCCCCCGACCGAGCCACAGCCGGCTGCGGTCGATCCCCGTTCGTCGAACCGATTCTCATACCTCAAGCGTTCTCAGAGGCCAGATGATCGAAGCAGCATGACTAGCCTGCCAGACCTCATAAGGCGCGCCACTACGCTGGCTTCCTTGATCGATAAAGGAACGCGTCCAGGCAGCCGTGTGGGCGACCTCAACGCATTTGCCACCGCCACCGCCGCCGCCGCCGCTCCGGCTCCCACCAATTACTCGTCGGGTAACGAAAAGAGCACCAGCGTGAGCATGACGGCGACCGACAGCAGGGATGGAGAAAGTTCGCTGTCCGGTAGGTTTCTTGCTAGACGTTCCCTTCTCTACGACCAGACGGTGGCTGACATGACCGAATCACAGACATGCTGGCCGCCTTTCCGCCACCCGCGCAGACGCCTCCTCGAAACGTCAACGGCAGTCAAGACTCTCTGGTCGCACCGGGCTCTTGGCGTAGTAGATTTAGTGTTGACGGACCGCCGGCCACCTCGCGGTCGCGCAGCCCCCTCAGCCCGCAGCAAACTGTCAGGAAAAAGGGCCGGCGCTGCTGCGGCATGCCGATCTGGTTGCTCATACTCCTAATCTTCCTCCTCATTTGTATCATTGTTGTCGCCATCGTCGTTCCCGTCGAGCTGCTCGTCGTCAGGAAGAGGGGTAACAACAACCTGAAACCGGACCAGAATATCGAGGACTGCCGCAAATTCCTCAAGTGTCTCAACGGCGGCACCAACGTGCTCTCGCCGGGTAGCTGCTCGTGCATCTGCGTCAACGGCTTCACGGGCTCCGACTGCAGTATTAGCGACGCGCAAGGCTGCACAAGCACGAACCTCGTTTCGGACAACGGCACGGCCAGGATCAACGATGTAACGATCGGCGGAGCCCTACCTCGACTCATCGTCGACGCCAACCAAACATTTGCCGTGCCCCTCGCCGGAGCTGTCATCGTCGGCAAAGTCAATGAGGCAAACCTGTCGTGCGTGGATCAGAACGCTCTCGTGACGTTCAATGGCCAGTCGATGGCCGTCCAAGCAGCGGACGCCAACGTGACGGAAGTCCAGGCAGCAGACGCGGACGGGACAAGGCTCAACGCGTTGTCGGGGTCGAATTTTCCCGTGGTGCCGACCATCATCTTTAACCCAGGTGCTCGGGTGACGATTATCATCCCGTCAATCCGGCCAACAGCGACGAGCACAGCCACGACATTCAGAGCGACCTCTACGTCCGTCTTTACGTCTCGTCCCAGCTTTACGACCACTTCGGCCCGCCCGACGGCGACGCGTACGAGTTCCCTTCAAACAACGCGGACCTTTTTTACGTCGGTCCGGACGTCGACGACAACGGAGCCGTCGGTTTCGACGACGCGGACCTCTCTTACGTCGGTCCGGACGTCGACGACAACGGAGACGTCGTTTTCGACGACGACGACGACTTCCGTCTCCGTCTCGATATCAACCTTGACGACGACGACGACGAGCAGCGTCACTCCGACGCCGACACCCCCTGCCAATAAGTTCAACGTCAATGATCAAGTTCGCGAATTTTCGCGCGTCGCGGTGCTCTTCATCTTACAGGAGCAGAACGTGGATGCAGGCAAGACCGCACAAACGTCTCTGGAGCAATTCTTGAGCAGAACAGACTCGACGATACAGCAGGCATCTGACGTCGACGTCGGAGGCCGAAACCGCGTTGACCTCGTTAATTTCACCGTCGACGTCGGCCAAGGCCCTGTCGGAGGCAAGAACGCTTCGCTTTCGTCATGATGATGAATTATCCTAATGTCCAGCTCTTGTCCATCTTTGAACATGCCGTGATCGGCTGTACATTTACAACGACCTCTACGGCCGAGTCCGAACGACTTCAGCCAAATTATCTTTTAATGTTTTGGGGAATATGCTCGCGCACGGAAGCGGCCGAGCTGTAATTTTCGACGAGAAGTATGGAGATGTTGAAGTTGCTGGTGAGGAGACAAAATCTTGTATATACAATTTTGAGGGCTCACTTTGCAGTCGACCCTCGCTCCCTTTCTTTTCCTTTGTGTCTTCTTTTTTTTTGTTCCCTTGTTGTTTTCTATTTTGGTGGCTTCCGCGCAGACGGATCACGAGCGACATTAGCGTTGGCGTTGACTTACGAAGATGCTGTCTGTAGATACCAAGGAGAATGCGGACAGCAGCATGGGAGGGAGCATGGGAGGAGCATGGGATCATGGCGGGCGGATGTGGATGGATGCTATGCTATATACATGTCATTTGAATGAAGACGAATGACTTGGTGGCTACATGCGGAAGACGCCGTAGCGTGTATCGTTGGGCTCGACTTTGTTGCGGCCTCCCATGGCGGCGTCGAGGGCGAGGGCGAGGTAGCGGCGGGAGTGTTGAGGGGGGATGATGCCATCGTCCTGCGTGACGGACAGGTCAGTGAGGGGGAAGGTTGTAGGAGAAAATAGGTTGATTGATATAAGGCTAGACTCACCCAGAGACGGGCCGAGGAGTAGGTGGCGTCGCTCTCGGCTTCTATACGGGCCTTGAGCTCGGGATCGACCTTTTTGCCGACGGTCTCCATGACGGCGGCCAGCTGCTCGCCGCCCATGACGCCGATGCGGGCGTTGGGCCACATCCAGAGGAAGCGGGGTCCGTAGGCGCGGCCGCACATGCCGTAGTTGCCGGCGCCGTAGGAGCCGCCGACGACGATGGTGAACTTGGGGACGTCTGCGCAGGCGACGGCGGTGACGAGCTTGGCGCCGTGCTTGGCGATGCCGTCGCGCTCGGCGGCGGAGCCGACCATGAAGCCGGAGATGTTCTGGAGGAAGACGAGGGGCAGGCCCCTCTGGGCGCAGAGCTGGACGAAGTGGGCGCCCTTGACGGCGGAGGCGGCGAAGAGGATGCCGTCGTTGGCGACGATGCCGACCGGGTGGCCGTGGACGGAGGCGAAGCCGGTGACGAGGGTGGTGCCGAAGTTGGACTTGAACTCGGAGAGGCGGGAGCCGTCGACGATGCGGGCTATGACGTCCCGGATGGGGATGGGCTTGCGCAGGTTGGGCGAGGCTATGCCTAGGAGGTCCTCTTGGCTATATAGGGGAGGGTCTTGGTCGTCTTTCTCGCCGCCATTGACCTTTTTAGCGCTGCTGCTGCGAGGCCAATTGAGGTTGGAGACGCAGCGACGGGCGATGACGAGGGCGTGGGCGTCGTCTACGGCCAGGTAATCCGTCACGCCGGAGACGGAGGAATGCATCTCGCCGCCTCCGAGATCCTCGGGCGAGACTACCTCGCCGGTGGCGGCCTTGACGAGGGGGGGGCCGGCCAGGAAGATGTGGCCCTGGTTCCTGACGATGATGGCCTCGTCGCTCATGGCGGGGACGTAGGCGCCGCCGGCGGTGCAGGGGCCCATGACGACGGAGATTTGGGGGATGCCGCTGGCGGACATGCGGGCTTGGTTGTAGAAGATGCGGCCGAAGTGGTTCTGGTCTGGGAAGACGTCGGCTTGGTGCGGGAGGTTGGCGCCTCCTGAGTCGACGAGGTAGATGCAGCTGGGAGGGAGGGGAGGAGGAGGTTTTAGAAGAGAAGACTTGGGAGAGTAGTTTTCATATGGATACAGCTAGAAAGGAGGGGAGGGGAGAGGGAGAGGGAGAGGGAGAGAAAGGGGATGGAGGAACGGACGGTAGTTTATTCTCTTGGGCCACGGTCTGGGCGCGAAGATGCTTCTTGACGGTGATGGGATAGTAAGATCCCCCCTTGACGGTACTATCGTTGGCGACGACCAGGCAGCTCACGCCCTCGACCTGACCGACGCCGGTGATGATGCCACCGGCGGGGACGTCAGCCTCGGGGTAGAGCTCATGGCCGGCCAGCGGGGAGAGTTCGAGGAAGGACGATCCGGGATCCAGCAAGGCGGCGATCCTATCCCTCGGCAGCATGCGATTGCGACCGACGTGACGGGCCCGAGAGGATTCCGACCCGCCCAGCTGGGCCTTGCGGGTGAGCTCTTGCATGTGATCCATCAGCTGGGTCATCTGTTGGGCATTGTGTCGGAAGTCTGGCGACGACGGGTCGATTGTTGACGGCAGGCGGCTTGCTGTTGATGCTTGGTGCGAGGGCGTGAGGCGGGATGCGCTTCGGCGGAGGGGGGTGGGGAGGAGGAGGAGGAGGAGGAGGGTTGTCGTCGGTGTTGAGGAGGCGGTTCTGAGGGGTGGTGAGGAGCGGAGCATCGTTGGTGATGCCGTAAGATTGGATAAGGATATGGGGAGAGGGGAGGATTGGGATTGAGATTGGGTGCGAGAGAATGAGATGATGATGATGAGGTTGCTTTTGGTTGGTGAGATTTGCTTGATTACGCCGTGAGGGAGAGGTTGTGCCGCGTTTAGCCGCGGCTGTGATGCTGGTATTTAGCTCGTATGCTAAACGAGGAAATGGGCTTAGCAGTTCGAGACAAGACAGACGCCTTGCGTCGGGTCAAACCGGTAAGAGGTCAGTCAGTAAGACTGTATCCGTACCCTGAATCTGCTCCCCCTTTTTTATCATCTTCAGCTTCTTCGTCGTCCTTCTTCTTCTTCTTTACCTCGACTCACAAGAGTAGAACAGCTCTCACCACCGACCCGATGCGTGCGCTCACAACCACGACGACCACCACCACCAACAGTCTCCGGGCGCCGTTCCTACAACTGCGGCGCCGTCCGAGTTGTTTCCTGCTGACGACGACGACGACGACGACGCGACGCTGCCTCTCTTCCAAGCACCCGAAAGGCTTCACGGCGCCGACGTCGGACGAGCTAGACGAGCTACGGGGGCGGGTCAACGACTTCACGCGACGATGCATCACGGCCGAGGTGGCGGCGGCGACGGACCGGAGCAACTCGTTCCCGCACGACATGTGGCGCAAGCTGGGCGAGGCCGGCCTCCTCGGCATCACGGCGGACGAGGACGTCGGCGGTCTCGGGATGGGATACCAGGCGCACTGCGTCGTCATGGAGGAGATTTCCAGGGCGTCCGGCTCGATCGGGCTCAGCTACGCGGCGCATTCGCAGCTTTGTGTCAACCAGCTTCAGCTCAACGGGTCGGACGAGCAGAAGAGGAGGTTCCTGCCCGGCTTGATTGCGGGCGAGTCGGTCGGGGCGCTGGCCATGTCGGAGTCGGGCGCCGGTAGTGACGTCGTCGGTATGAGGACGACGGCTAGGGAGGTGGACGGCGGTCAATCTTACGTCCTCAACGGGAGCAAGATGTGGATCACCAACGGGCCCGACGCCGACGTCATCATCGTCTACGCCAAGACGAAACCCGAGGCCGGATCGCGCGGCATCACGGCCTTTATCGTCGAGACCAAGGCGGCTTCGGGCTTCGCCTGCGCTCGAAAGCTAGACAAGATGGGCATGAGGGGTAGTAACACGGGCGAGCTGACGTTTGACGAGGTCAAAGTACCCAAGGAGAACGTCCTCGGCGCCGTGAACGGTGGCGTGACGGTTCTGATGGAAGGGCTCGACCTCGAGAGGCTGGTCCTCTCGTCCGGACCGCTGGGTCTCATGCAGGCCTCGCTCGACCTCGCCTTACCCTTTACGCACCAGCGGAAACAGTTCGGGCGGCCGATCGCGCATAACCAGCTCGTTCAGGGCAAGCTCGCGGACATGTACACCAAGCTACAGGCTTCGAGGGCCTACACGTACGCCACGGCCAGGAAGGTGGATGAGCTCGGCTCGGTTAGGACGCAGGATTGTGCTGGGGCTATACTCTATTCTGCGGAGAGGGGGACGGAGTGCGCGCTTGATTGTGTGCAGTTGTTGGGGGGGATGGGGTACGTTGAGGAGATGCCGGCTTCGAGGTTGTTGAGAGAGTTGAGTTTTATTCCCCTTCCCCCCCCCCCCCCCCTGCCCCCTTTTTTATTCTCTTTCTTTCCTACCTCTCACTTTGTTGTGAAGGTCTGAGAAGAAGGAGGAGAAGAAGAAGAAGAAGAAGAAGAGAGCTGACGAAAAGGATTTACTTTGCAGTGCCAAGTTGTATGAGATTGGGGCTGGAACTTCGGAGATTCGGAGGATGGTTATTGGTCGTGCTTTTAATAAGGAGTTTGATGAGGGGAGTTGAGGTTGGTTGGTTGGTTGGTTTGGGTATTGGGTGAATGATGCGGGACGGGAGACGAGGTTATGGGGGTTGGTTTATGTGTGATTCTGCATTGCATCGTACATACATACATACATAGGTATACAAGGTGGTAGGCAGGTAAGAGTAGATAGAAAGAAGCTAGGTAGGCCGTCTATACAGAGACGGAGGATGTCACTGGGTGATGAGGTTTGGAGTCCATCGATCGTCTGAGGTAGACTTTGGTTACATGGAGTGAGTGAGGGTCGTCGTATCTGTGCAGTTGCTGCTGCGACTGTGGACTATTGCGGGCCAATTGCGACTTGTGAAAGAGAGAGAAACAGAGCTTCATAAAAAGAAAAGGGCAAGCATATTTAGTGTATATGTACGGACGTATAATTGTATATATGGACGAAGTTGTAGTAGGAGTAGGGCGTAGGAATAGGACTGTATGTAGGAGTATGTATTACCCCTCCGGACCCCTCGCTGCTCTCACCCCCTCTCTTCCCCCGCAAGGGGTCAATTCCTCTACACTAAGCTTATTTCTCCTCCTCCTCCTCCTCCATAGCTGCTCTGTCTTTACCATCCATTGAGTGTGTATCAGTGTTTTTCTTATTAATCTCATCATCTTCATTGTTATTGTGACTGTCATCACTCATCGTCTATCCATGGCAACTTCATTCGTCTTCTCAATGACGCCTCTACTACTCCGCCGAGCTGCCATGGCGGGGGCGAGTAGACGACGACGACCAACGACGTCATCATCATCATCATCATCATCATCATCATCCATCATCAGTCGCATCTCATCACGCGGCCTACACAGCAGCAAGCCGATTCGTCAACAAAACAACGACGATAAACCCGGGAAATACGCGCGGACGGACGCAAAAGTCGAGGTCGAATACCCCCGAGAAGGAGACCTCCCGCCTTCGAAGCCCGTCCGCGGCTTGCCGGGACAGTACGTCAAGCCAACGCTGGCCAGCTTCTCGCTCGATGGCAACGTCGGCGTCGTCACGGGCGCGGCTCGAGGGTTGGGATTGGTCATTGCTCAGGGCATGGTTTATTCGGGGGCGAATGTTGCGCTCGTGGATATGAATAGTATGTACGGATACAAGGGACGGCATCATACTATCTATCTTGTTGATTCTGTTGGGAGACTGACGTCATTTGCTTGTGTATAGAAGAGGAGGCGGAGAAGCAGGCGGTGTTGTTGGCGGAGGCATTTGCGAGGGAGAATCCCAACGCAGAGCGGTAGGTGTCCCATCTCCATCTCTCTCCTCTCTTTTCCCTGATACATACATACATGTGTGTCTTTTTTTTCTTTTCCCCAACACAAAAACAACAGGCAACCGTCGGTATCGGCCCACTACGCCGACGTATCGGACCCGGCGTCGGTGCAGGCGTGCGTGGACGAGGTGATTGGCCGTCACGGCAAGATCGACAACCTCGTGACCTCGGCCGGCTTCACCGAGAACTTCGAGGCCATCAACTACCCGATCGAGCGGATGAGGAAGCTGTGGTCCGTCAACGTGGACGGGACCTTTTTGTTCGCCACGGCGGTGGCCCGTCAGCTGATGGAGAGGAAGAGCGGAGGTAGCATGGTTTTGATTGGTAGCATGTCTGGTGCCATCGTGAATGTGCCGCAGCCGCAAGCGTGAGTCTGTTTTTTTTTTTCCTCTTCACCTTTATTTCGGACTTCATCTCTTTCAGGGAAACTGATGAGGTTATGGTTGGGGGAAAAAAGTCCGTATAACGCGGCCAAGGCTGGGGTTCGTCACCTCGCCGCTTCGCTGGCGGTCGAATGGGCTTACGCGGGTATTCGCGTCAACTGCATCTCGCCCGGTTACATGCTCACGCCGCTTACGCAGAAGATTCTGGACGATAATCCGGATCTCAAGCAGAAGTGGACGCTGCTCATTCCGCAGGGGAGGATGGGTCAGCCGCAGGACTTGATGGGACCCGTCACGTTTTTGTTGTCGAGTGCCAGCCAATACGTGACGGGGGCGGACATTCGCGTCGACGGCGGCTATACCGTCACCTGATTATTTTTTTTTCTTTCTGTGTCTCTCACTCTCTTATATGTACGTGTCCATACATGCATACATATGTAGTCCGTACATATGTATCCGTACGGAGTATCCGTATGCCTTTTTTTTGGGGGGGGGGTCGACACGTCAGCCACTGACTGAAATCACGTTGGCGAGGAGAGAAGAAGAAGAAGAAGAAGAAGAAGAAGAAGAACAACAAGGTGAACGAACAAAGCCCCGGGTCGGCCCGCATAAGAAAGGAAAAAAAAGAATGGGAAGAAAAAAAAATGACTCGTCACATGTCAGCCTGTGTGTGAGTGAGATTCGGGCGCCATGTCCGATGGGATGGGATGGATGGGCGTCTCAATCTCAGAGACATGACAGGGGTAACTTGTAAGGAGGGGGGGGGGATTACTCGAGTCGGAAAAAGGCCATCTTTTCTTTTCTTTTCCTCGTCCGAATCGGCTGGACCGAACAGACGGGATTTTGTTTAGAAAAAGAGATGATGGAAAAGCAAGCAAAGGAACCTTGTGGTCATTCTTTCGTCATTCGTGTGTGCACATACATATGTATGTATGTACAAAAAATGAGGACTTGAAAGCTAACGTGACACGGTGACTGGTATAGCCCGCCGCCTCTGTATCCGTATCCGTAGAGGGTATCCGTACAATGCATACAGGGCGGGCTGGGCCCTGATCGGCGGGGGCAGCCAGCAGCCAGCCAGCCAGCAGCGCCTTGTGTATCGCCTAAACCTTTTTTTTTTTTTTGCCCCTCTCGTTTTTCCCCCTCCCTCCCTATTGTAAGCAATTGCCCTGTTTTGCTTCTCCGTTGCCCTTGTATCTGGCCATCCCTCTCTCTCTCTCTCTCTCTCTCTCTCTCTCTCTCTCTCTCTCTCTCTCTACCTAGGTAGGTACCTATCTACGCTGCACGTCGTGTGACTTGATCATCGTCATCACCATCATCACCATCATCTCTTCTCGCCCATATCCTACCCCTCCTCTCTTCGAAAGCTATCAGGCAAGTACCACATATCCATCTACCGTCTATCCGTACATACTAGGTAGTTATGTGCTGTTCATCTGCTCCTCTTCTCCTCCTCTCCTTTCTTCCCCCCTCCCTCTCCTTTCATTCCCCTTTCGCTTCATCATCTTTTGCTGCTATTCTCTTCTACTTTCTTCCCCGTTCATCTCTTCTTTCCCCGCCTCCCCCTTTTTTTTTCCTTCCATCGAGAAAAAGGAGAAGAATAGTCTCTCCGTTTCCGTCAGGCCCCTTTTTTCCCAACCAAGATACCTACATACTACATACTACATACTACATACAGACATACAGACATGGACAAGAGTCTCTGAATCTGCTTGCAAAGAAGAGCAAAATCCTCGTCAGACACATACATATGTATGTACATACATACACTCCGTCTTGTCTCTCTCTCTCTCTCTCTCTCTCCTCGCCAGCAATCCTACCCCTCCTCACTCTTTTCTGCCTCTCCAAGCTCTCTATTCTCTGTTTCTGCCCCTGGCTGGCTGTACCTACCACCTGTATACTACCTAAACCCCCTCCCCCGCGATTCGGCCGCCTGACACATACAACACACACACACAACCCCCATTTCCCCTTGCGCGTGCGCCGCCCTCTTCCTCTTCCTCCTCCTGCTTCTCCTCCTGCTCCTCCTCCTCCTCCTCCTCCTCCTCCCCCCTCCCCCTCCTACCCGAAACCGCAAGAGGAAAAAAAAAAAAAACTGACAGGCCCCAACCGCGCAGTCCTTTATGACTGACGCCGTCGCACTTACGGATACACAGCAGCAACCATCCTTCGCGTCTGTCATAAGCTCCTCAGCCCTGTCGTCAGCTGCTCGCTTGTTGCGCCCCGACCGATCCGTCACCGAACCCGTCGTCGTCGGTTCCTCGTCGCCGACGACGCGCCTTCGGATGCCCGCTGCGCCGACGCCTCCTCCGTTCTTGCGCTGCACCGAGCTGTGCTGTGCCATGATGCTGCCGCTGTCATCACGCCACATACCATAGACAACAGAAGAAGCACAAGAAAAGAGGGACAAAAGAAAAAGAAAAGCAAAATAAGAAACAAGGCCCTGTTTAAGATATATAAAAAAAACATCCCTGTCCTTTCCGGACAAGGGCTCCCCTGTCGATGGAGCCGTCGCCAATGATGCTGCCTAAGGGCATTGTCATTAATACGGCAAAGGTTTACGACGAGGTCGCAAACTTCTCCATCGTCCCGGCCGACAGGATCTGGGAGCTATGGCATGGTATGTACATTCTCTCTGTTTCTCCCCTGCACAATCGCGCCTCGCCCTGACTGAATCCCCCCCCCCCCCCCGGTCCCATGCTGCAGTTTACACCACCACCAACAAGAGACTACGAGATCCTACTGCCTGCCGCCTCGAGAATTTCTGGTGGCACGTCTGGGGCAGCGATCGCCGCCTACTCAGCGGCTGCACCCTCGCCCGCCTGTACGAGCACATCTCCGACGGTCCGACCATCGCGCCTCTTCAAGGGCCCCCGAACCGATGGGAAGGCCCGGATGTGAGTTTTTTTTCGCCGCCTTGGTCGCCCGATGCTAGCCGCCCCCTGACACTCTTTGTTTGACAAAGGCACCTCGGGTCACGAGGCAGCTTATCGTCGCTCATCTGAGCAACGAGCGAGACGGCCAACAGCCGGGCCGTCCCCCGCCGCCGCCTGCGAGGCCGAGCAACACCTCCGTCAAGAGCCTTCCGTCCCCGAGCGCCTCGCGTCCCCCCGCCCTGCATCCGATCTTGAAAAAGTCGAGGAGGCCATCCTCATCGGGACCTCGACCCACAGCCCGAGTCATTTCTCCCCACGATTCTCCCGAAGACGACGATTACGAGGACCAGGATGCCGACGATAAGGACACCGACCTTGCTTCGTCGAGTAGCACCGTCGTCACCGTCATCGACAGGTCTATCCCGCCGCCGCCGCCGCCGCCAGCCCCGCCGCCGGCCAAGAAGAAGCCGGCACAGGCAGGCAAGAAGTTTGTCGTGCCGTCGACCACGGCCAGGAGACGACCCGTTCTCCCCAGAAGGACTAGCTCGCAGTCCACGGGAGAGCCGGCCACGGAGGCGCCGCGGGAAGCCGTTTCCTCCTCGTCGACGGGTGCTCCCCGAGCCGCCGGTCAACAGCCTCTGCGGCCAGTATCACCCATCCCCGAACGGACGCGCGGCCACGACGCCACCGCAGACGAGACGCTCGCTCCTCCCAGCGCAAAAGCTCTCGGCAAGCGACCGGCCCTGACGACGCGCCATTCCTCGGATCGCAAGGGCAGCGGACGGAGTCTATCGTCGACTTGTCTGGATCGTCGTGCGCGCCAACAACAGCAACAGCAGCAGAAAAAGACGACATTGCCTAGGGCGCAGTCGTTTGTCGACGAGTCCAACCCGCCCAAGGTGTCTCGGGCCGTCTCCGACACGCCGTCGTCGCCCGCCAAGCGGCCCGTCGCCATGAACCGCGCCCAGTCGACGCACGGCGACACGTACGGCCGCGGCTCGGACGCCCGGAGCATAAGCCAGGGGCTCTTCACCGGCGCCACGGCCTCGACGACCAACGTCGCGGCCCAGGGCACCATCATCGACCAGGCCGGCTCCCTGCCGACGTCGAGCATCACGGACACGCCTCCCATGGTCTCCCCTTTGGGCTCGTCGCTGCTGGACTCGCGCCTGACGCCGACGCAGCCGGATCCGTCGCCTCGGGTGCCGATGGCGAGGACGAGGAGCCAGTTGACGCTCCTGCTCGAACGCGAGAAGGAGAGGGCGGCCACCGACAAGTCACGCTTCAAAGGGTAGCGCTTCCTGGAGTGGCTTGGTGAGGGAGCCGCCGATTTGTGGTGAACTTTTCTTCGTCTTTCCTGCGCCTTGGTCCTCGTCCTTTTTGTTCTTCTTCTTCTTTCTCTCTCTCTTTGAGTCTTGTCATCCAAGGTGTTTCTAGGGGTTGGAAAAAGGGAAAAGCGGGGGGGGTAGGGACAAGAGAAAAGCTGGGGTTCGTCTCATTTTCCTTTTACAGCGTGTGCCGGCTTTGTTTCTCTCTCTTGTTTTGTTCAGAGCATGGCGTTAGAGGAGGCTGGAAGAAGGAGGAGTTCTTCAACCTTGGTCTTGCCCTTTTTTTTTTTTCATTCATGTTGAAGATGAGGTTGGCAGCGTAAAGAGCGTCTTTATATACTGTTTCTATGCTGTTGTCCTTTTGTGTGTGTGTGTGCTCTTTTCCTTCTTCCCGAGTCGTCACTTGGTTCACGACGGGGTCGACAAAAGACGAGGTCGGGACGGGATCCGAGATAATAGACGGGGCAAGTTGAAGCCATGGTTGGACCATGTCTGGAGCATCATACGAATATACACATACATCTTATCTGTCATACATGTCTACGTATGTACATACAATACCATGCTCACGTACATGCTTGGACGCGCTCGTCTATCATAAGACGCAATCAGCTATATATACCTATGTATATAGAACAGATGCATAAGAAAACTGTTGATGATACATGTATAGAAAGATGCTTCATGTTTTTTTCACTGTCGAATAAGAAAAGAAGCAGCCTCTACCGATTTGCTCTGATTTGAAGATGTGTATGTATTTCCTACCAGCTCGCGAGAATGTATGTATTACCTAGTTTTTTTTTCCCAACTATGTGTATTTATTTCCCCCCTTTTTCCCCGAGTTATAAAAAGAAGGAAGAGGAAGAGAAATATTTGCTGAACGGAAAAAAAGTAATGGCTATGATATGTTTGACAAGAATAAATGAAGAAACGAAAAGAGGAAGGAGGAGGAGGAAATAAATAAGAGGTTATAGTGAAAAGGGGGGAAAGATTATAGCGGGTTTTTCTAGGGGGGGGGGGGGGGGGTCAAGTTAGATGCTGGGGTTGGGTAATAAGGGGTTGTTTGACTTGTGTTTTTTTTTTTTTGAACGTGGGAGTTGAAGAATGGGGTGTGTGAATGAGATGGAAGGGGGATAAAGGACAACTCGAACAAATAATCTAACCCCTTAAAGCGAAAGAAGAAAGAGAACAAACAGGATAAAGAAGAAAAAGAAATAGACGAAAGAGCGGAAGAAATCGAAACATGTATGCTGATGAGATGAACAATGCTGTATATCAAGATGAAAAGGCCAAAGAAGAACCAGAAAGGAGACGCATTATGCAGAGATGAGGAGAACGGAACCGGGTCGTAGTACCATCGAAAGCCAACGAAGAGGAAGAAGCAATCTGATTTCCCCAAGACGAGAAGAGAAAACAAGTTTCCAAGAACAAGGAAGAACGGAGAAGAGAGAAGAAGAAAAAAAACAAGACAGGAAACGGGGAAAGGGGGGGTTGAACAAAGGTGACCGTCACACAACACACACACACACACACACATCCCTCCCTCAATCATAAAACCCCAACATCCTCCTCAAAGCAGCAAACTTCCTCCGAGGCTGCCTCCCACCGCTCCCACCACCATCACTCCCGCCGTCAAAGTTATTTCTCGAAGCCTGTCTGCGGACGAGAAGCTGCCTGGTGCGCGAGGGGGCGCTGGCCGTCGACGGACGGGGCCGGTCCGAAGACGACAACACCTGGCGGGCGGCGGAGAGGACCTGACGAGCCGAGCCTCCCGAGCTACCGCTGCGGCGTTCCGCGAGCGGGGAGTGCGCCGCGTTGTTGGTGTGTTTGCTGTTGCTGCTGTAGTAATGATGGTGGTTGGAGGAGGAGGAGGAGCCGCCTTCGCGCATCTTGCGGAAGAGCATCGACATGAAGCTTCCCCTTCGTCGGGATGACGTCCCCCGGGAGCTGAATCGGTTCCGGGACGGGGGCGGCGGTAGGGCCTCGCGGTTCCATGCCGGCGCTGGAGAGCCGGGATCTGACGACGGGCCCGTGGGGGGACTGACGGCCGAAGACGACCTGGTGTTGTTGTTGTTGCTGTTGTTGCTGTTGGCCTCGCCGCGCATCGTCCTGGCCATGCCCTTGGCTCGCGGCCGAGGTCTCCTCCCGGACGAGACGTCGTCGTCTTCGTCGCTCGAGTCGTCGAACCGGCTGTGAAAGTGCGAGGAGCCTCCTCCGTCTTCCTCGTCGCTCGAGTCGACGAGCCGGCTGTCGTTCCTGGCCTTTCTCGCTTTCCTGGAAGCCGAGCGTCGCCTTCCGGGGCTGACGAGGGCCGGCGACGAGGCGGCCACCGCCGGGATCGGGGGAGGAGCGGGGACCGTCTGGCCGCGCAGGGACTGACGCAGATAACCTCCGTCGCCGCCTGAGGAGACGGCCGGCGAGGACATGGCTGTCGTCGTTGCCGTCGTAGTCGTAGTCGTAGTCGTCGGAGCAGAGCCATGACCGTGATAAGTTGGCTGCGACGGAGACCGAGGGCTTGAGCTGGCCGTCTCCTCTGGCTCCTGACTCTGCTGCTGCTGCTGCTGCTGATCATTCATCCACGACCGTATACCCGGCGAGTTGTTGACGGCAAGCGGCATGACGCACGACCGTCTGAAGCTGCTGACGCTGTCTTCCGAACCGCGCCTTTCCGTCGTCATCGCCTGCGAAGCCGTCTCGTCTACCGACCGATTGCGGGGTCTCTCCGTCGACGAGGCGGGCGGAGAAGCCGACTGCGTGGCCGGAGGCAGCCTCGTCTCCGAGCTGGACTTGCCGCCCTTGATGAACTTGGCAAACGGTCCGTACTGTCCGCCTTCGAGATACTTGGGCTCCCATACGGCTTCGAAACTACCGATGCGCACCGTCCGCGGGCTCCCCAGCCCCAAGCCCGACGGCTCGTTGCTGCGAGGCCGAACCGCCGTCCTCGGCAGCTCGATGCTGTTCGGCTGCGGAATCTCGGGCGGCGTCTGCATAGGGGCCACAACCTTGGGCTGCACGGCCGCCGCCGCCGCCGCCGTCGGGACCTGCCTCACCATGCCCGGCTTCGGTGGCACCGGCGGCGGCTGCTCCTCCCACCGTGTCCCCGGCTTGATCTGGTAGCTTCTCTCGCTTCCAGTCTCTTTCGTCGACGTCGTAGACCGCTTAGACGAGCCCGGAGGTGAATGCCCAAAGTCGGGATCTTCCTCGAGAGCCTCGACCTCGAGCTGACGGCGCTGACCCGGTGTCAAGCTCTTCCAGTAAGACTTGGCATTCTCCCAGTCGTTGGGAGACCGGGGACTGGCCTGCCTGTTGGTGGACGAGCCCATGTTGTCGACGGCGCCTGCTGACGAGTGCAGCCCGTCATCGAGGCTTTCTATGGGACTCAGTACTTCACAAGCATCACTGTAGACGCTACATCGGTCCGTCTCGTCTTCTTCCTCTTGAATGTCCTCCATCAGGGGATTATTGGCTCCCAATGAAGCCTCGCCTGACCGCGCCGCCACCAGTCTCGAGTCCTCCTCGTTCGAGGCCTGGTCATCGCTGTCCACGAACTCGTCGTCCTCGTCGGCTTCGGCCCCGACATGCCCGGCGTCAGAGCCGGTCGAGGCCGTCGAGAGGCTGTCGTCGCGCCTGTCATCGGCGGCGGCGGGCGGCGAGGACTTCTGCAGCGTGAGACCCGACGGCGTGGGATCAGAGGCAAGCCCCCTTTCAGTCTCGGCGTCGGACTCCAAGTCGTCATCAGATACTTGTGCGTCATTCTCATCGTGCTTTGCGACGACACCCCCATCGGCCGAGGATGTTGCGGCAGTTGAGGGCTCTCGATACTTGGGACTGTTGGCCGTGCTCCTCGATACCTGGTCTTGGGCTTCCGCCGTCGACGTCGGGTCGAGGCCTTCTGCTGCAGAATTCGTGTCGGATGCCGGCTGCGACCGCGTGCGCTCGGCAGGCCGCACCAGCGGCCGCTCCTCCAAATCTCTGCACTTCTTGTCGCGGACGCTGCCGAACAGGGGTAGCGCCGGCCTGGGACTCATCGTCTCGTCCTCGTCCAAGCTTTTTTGCTGCTCCTTGGCGTCGCCGAACCAGGGCTTTTCCGTTTCTTTGTCGTCCACGCTGTCTGGCTCCCCGACGACGAGCGTGTGGTCGTCCCAGCTCACCCGCGCACTCTTCTTGGAAGTGACGGCGGCGGCATCCTCATGGCGATCCGCGCTAGGCTCCCGGTCCGACACGTCTGATTCGTCCAGGGCGTGCGAGTCTTTGGGGTGCAGGTGCTTCAAGGCCGACTTCATGGGCGAGACAGACCTGGGAGGAGGCTCATGCATGACGAGCGGCTGAGTCGTCGTGCTTGCGAACCGCGCCGACCGCGCCGGGCTCTCGGACGGCTCCCGGGCCGCGCGAGCCCGTCCCTGCCGTTTGCCTGCTGGAGGGCTTTTTGCCCGTCCCTTGATGGCGCCGTCTGTCGTCACTTCGTCCGGCTCTTTCATCTCCGGCTGCGAAGTCTCGTCGCCTGAGAATTGAAAGGCCAGCTCGAGAACGGGCGGCTTGTCGGAAAGCGGGGGCGTGGGCTCGCCGAACGAAATCTGAGAGTCGCCAGGGGCCGTCTGCTCCTCCATGGCGACGGGCGTCTCCGAAGGAGCCTCAGCCGGCTTAGTCTTGCTCGCCGCCTTCTTCTTCTTCTTCTTCTTTTTCTTGGTTAGGTCGGTGGGCTCCGTCGATTGAGGGACCGGGGGAACGGCCGGCGACTCCTGTTGAGCCGGCGGGGAGCGCAGGCTCTGGAGGGTGGGCGCCTGCGTCCTGTCGGTCGTTCCGCGGGAGAGATGGGAGCCGGCTCTAGAGAGGTCCTGCTTTGCCCTCTTAGGCTGTTCCGCAGTTTCGCGAACGCTCTGAGAGCGGCCAAGGAGCTGGCGCCGAGGCAGCAGACGTCGTGAGGTGACTTCCCGCACAGGCTTATCGTTCAGGGGCTTGTCGCTCACAGGCTTGTCGCTCACAGGCTTGTCGCTCACAGGCTTGTCGTTTACAGGCCTGTCGTTTACTGCTTTTGGCCGAGCAGTATTAGCCAAGACGGACCTGGCTCTCACAACAGACTCGGGTCTAGAATTGAGGCTGAGGCCCGAGGAGCGGCCGTCAAAAGTGCCGCTTCCGGAGATGGTAACAGAACTGGACCTCTTCCTAGTATTCGACCCATCTCTGGTGATGGCGCCTCCAAACCAGGAACCGAGGCGTCCGTCTTTGACCCTTTGACTGGCGGTGCGAAAGTGTTGTGTTTGTAGAGGCGGTGTGCCATCGGCCACCTTGGTAGACTTCTTTGCCGGCGTCACGTCGACTTTGGGAAGCTTGGGAACAGGGGGCGCATCAGAGGCGAGAGGCGTGGGACCCTGCCCGCCCGGTGAAGGCGAGCGAAAGCTGCGCTCGACCATGGAGCAGACACTGGGACTCCGGTGAAGATCGCGCCTTGCTAGTCTGTCGCGACCGATGAGGGATGAGACCGAAGGACTCCTCCGATGAGCGGGCGCGCGCTTCGACTGAACAGTAGAGACGTTGGTTGAAGGCATTGGACGGGCGCGCAAGGCGGCGGCGGCAGCGGCGGCGGAAGAAGAAAGTGAGAGATTAGCTTCACGGCGACGGAAAGCTGAAGCCGCGGCGTTGGCAGCGTCTGGCGCAGCCGTCTCCCAAGTCAGAGGCTGTCGCGACACGGGAAAGGGCATGGTCAGCATCCGACGACTTCTTGTCTTGCGCGCGCGCACAGACACGCGGATCCAAGCACGAAAACAATGACAACAATGACAGAGTAAGTGAGTGAGAGAGTGAGTGAGAGAAGGGTAAGACGGGAAGACGGAAGGGAAAGGGGAATGGGGGAGGGTTGGGGGTGTAGTTTGGCGACCAAGACCATCGTCGACCAATTTTCCGCACTCGGCCAAGTGCGTCATGACCCGACGCGGCGTCGCCATAGGTCTACCTTGTCCGTTCCCCCGATGCTCGAAGCAGCGAGACTTACCGGCGCTGGAGTTGATTGCCTTCGAGGGCCGAAGAGGATAGGCATGGCGGTCGGAAACGTCGATATGGGAGAAAGGTTGGGGCGGAAATGGCCGTATGTGTGTGTATGTGCGTAGGTATGTATACGTGATGAAATGAGGGAAGAAGAGGAAGGGAAAGTCGTTAGAAAGATGTCAGCGAGTGAGGCTAAGCATACTCTGCCATGGGATACTATGGGGGTTTAAAGATATAGCAAGGTTTGCAAGGATGAAGACGAAAGATCAATCCTGAGTTGAAGATCGACCGTCGTCCAACAGGGCGAGGCAGACGGGGTGTGTTAGGTGTGTCACCGTGTGTGAGAGCGGTGATGATGACTGATGACGACAGCCCCACTGATTTGTCTAAGCCGCTACGGGTTAAGCCTGATGTGGACAGACACAGCCTAGGAAGGTACCCAGATAGGTAGTAGCTAGCCCCGCTGGACAGTGGGACGCCCGCCCCTGGATAATTAAGTGGATACAGCCCGTAACCTACGTCTACCATCTGCACCTGGTAGAGGCTCTGGGTAAGGTACTGGCAGTTTGGATCCGATAGAGCGGGAATCCTTTTATACCTGATACTAATTCACCTGTGAGTGTGACCGGCCTAGTTCCCGCTCCACAGCGCACAATGAGTAACAGCAAGGGCATGCATAGGTTCGCTATTATGTATGTACATATTATTAGATTCATCGTCCACCGAGCCAACCACCAACCCCACAGCGGGCCTCCTTCATCCGACGACCTCACCTCGGTATAAACTCACATGGTATATACACACAGCTAACTGACCTACCGACCTACCTGTGTGGTAGATAGACTCCCAGCGTGCCGTCTCTCGCAAAGTACATACATACCCATGCCGGCCACTTCTATGTGCATACATACTAGCAGCCACCTCCTCGCCGCATCCAAACTACATCAGCCTCAAACCCAACCGCCAGTCGGCCCTTCTACCGAGGCCATCTCACCTCACTGCGCTTTCATAGACTGCTTCGTGTTCCTAATCCTTCTTACCCAGTCAGTACCTACTACCTACCTGCTTACAGCCTACCTACCTACCTACTACCTACTGGGTGATAGGCAATAGGTAGGTAGGCACTCACCTTCGTATGTTCTTCCCACGCTGTGAGTCTACAGTACATGCTCTCAGCGACGGCTCTGCAACGCTCCACTCACCGACCCAGAACCGCAAGTATTCCTTCGCTCCGCTGCGACAACTTGAGCTTCCCGGCAGCGACAACGACATCCAAACATGCCCAGTCATTCCCCGCTCTATCGCAGAAACCTCATTTGCACACAATTCGCTAGATGTGGCTTGTGACGCCTCCTTTTTCGTCTTTCATATGTACCAACACCGTGCTGACGTTTTGGTCTTCGACTTCGTCCTCGCACTCGTCTTCCTCAGACTGCGTCGAATGGCTGTGACCCTGATGCATTTCCGGCATGTCCTGCTCGGTCGCTTCCGCCGGGGCCTGATCGGCCGTGTGCTGCGCTCCGTGTCCGGCCCTGTTGTTGCTTCTTGCCGCCTTGCGGCCCTTGCGGCTCTTGGCTTTGGCCTTTTCCAGCAGTCGCTTGCGATCGGCCTCCTCTTGCCGATGACGACGGTCCTTAATTTCGTAGTCCCTGATCAGAGCTCGAGGGGCTACTCCGAAGATCCGCTCGTATTCACAGAACTCGCAGATCCAAACATCTTCTGCCTTAAGAGAGTGTTTCAGATTCGATGCCTTACGACGGCGCTGACGGGCTGCTGCCTTCAACTCCCTCTCAAGACGGCGACGAGTTTTAGCTCGGGACTGCCTCGTGTCAGCACCGCCCGTCTTGGAACCATCGGTGTTCCCGCCACCGCAAGTGGATTGCTGCAATCCCATGTTGTACTTGCTTGGCTGACCTGCAAATCGTGAGTACCAGGGCACGCCATCTGCAATGACTGGCATACCTGGCCACTGCACCGTTCCCGGTACGTGCGAGTCACACGTAAAGGTGAACTGCGTCGACGCCGGCGTGTTTTTAGCCACAGCTGGATGTTGCTGCAACAGGCTCACTTTCTCGTGCCCCTGCGATGGTAGCCGTTCAGCATTCGCTATAGCATTCGATATAATTCCGGAGTTCTCCGGTACTATGTAGACAAAGTTCATTCTGTTAGTTCATGTTGTACTGATCTTTTCTGCCTGACGACAGGAGAACGAGAGAAGAGTGTTTGGAGGAGGGGGAAAGGGGGGGGGGGAGGGGGGGGGGGGGGGTTCATGGAACTCCTTGAGGGGAGGAAACCCGCTGCAGTGTGCTTTCACTTGAGCTCGGAAAGGCAAGGCGGGGGGGAAGCAGCAATGAGG